>OX419756.1:28287089-28350222 GCA_948567375.1 Lunularia cruciata
AACTCTCTTCTTTGTTCTTTCCACATCTATTCATGGTTTCTTCCTTCAGCAATCTTGCAATGAGTCTCTTACCAGTTCACTATTATATGGCAATAAGTTGTGGAAAATTTCAAATAATCTTGGTGATGATTGAGGAATACTTTATTCTAACACCAAGGTTACTCAATTGACTAGTGAGAGTTTCTACTTTGCCAATAAAACCAGCATCTCTTCTCCCAACATCATCTGCAACTGAAAAAAGAATATGCTTGTTGGAGAATATGCTTGTTCTTTGAAGCACATTGTTCATGCAACATAAACACTCTACTACACATCTCGTTTGTGGTTTTACAATTGATCAAGCTTTGTTGAAAAATGTGCTTGTTCTTTGAATTGATTGCTCATGCAATGTAATTAATCTACTCCACATATGGTTTGCAATTTCACAATTGATCAATCTATGTAAATACATGTCTTCTATGGCTGCATATATGTACATTTTTACAGCATTGTTCTTGCACTACCAATTGGTTTGTCCTCCATCTAATATGGCTTGTTCTATAGTCTCAGTCCTATTAATGATCCTTGTAAATCTATTTGAATTGAAGAATATAATCATATGGAATTTACAAATCAATAAATTTCCCCATTGAATTGAATAGACTAATGTGTGTTATGTCTCTCATGTCGTTCCATGTTCCCACTGTGTCCCAATCTACTTTCATATATGAAAGATCTCTTCTAGTCTCTCAATCTATCTAAATTCTACAGCGAGAACAAACTTCTATCCCTCTTGACACATTGGAAGATGTGAACTTTAACTTGTTAAAAACTGTCATGAAACTGATCATCAAATTTGTACATCAATTACAAAACATATGGAACACTAAAGATATACAAAGCACTTTTTCCATCTTCGTCTTATTGTAAATCCAGTCGCATGAAATGAGGAATGAAATACCTGCAAGTTAGTATACAAGTTCTAAACTAATGGAATACTTGGTCTCATTGTCTGTTCTTACCTCATTGTCTATCGTCTGTTCTTACCTCTTCAGATTGTTACTCACACATCCCATTGCTCAAGCTTTCTTGACTATGCCACCACCATCTAGATGGAATTAACTAAATGCTATCTGAAATGGAAGACCTAAATACTCTAACACTAATTGACATTGCAGCCAGTTGCTATATACAAACCCTAACACTGTAGTATTACATACTATATCAATGCCACATGTCTACCATATGAATTGTACTTTCAACATAATTGATCCCGTTTGCATGTTTCTTCGTCCAGTTCATGAGTTCATGCTAGAGACTCTGAATCCTACTTGATTTTTACTTCATGTAAATGATGGTCTTCAAACCACGCCTCGCAAAGCAGGTGTAAGGTACATGGTTCTCCTAAAGTCAAATTTTGAAGCTTTTTCAGTGTCATTCAATCTGAAGACCGGTTTCTTTGTTTAAAGTACACAAATATAGGAACGCAGCTTGACTGACTTTTCGTCCAGAAACGTAATCTCCGAAGTCTTAAGCTGGCTTCCAAACTGTTGTAGTTTTAAGCAAATCCTTTTCACCACCTTGCCCACCTGTTTAGATTCCCTTTCCAAAGCTTTGTCACAAGTAATCAACTCTATGCCTCCAGAGTAACTCTTCGAACGAAGGGTGCCATAGGGACTAGAAGTAATCACCCTGGACTTCGAAGTTTACATTCCCACACGAATGCGATGCTACAATTTGACATACTAATCTTCAGAGTTAATTTTCAGTGATCCCTGGGGACGTGCAACGTTTTGCGCGGTATCCAAACCGTAAACTGGACACGAAAGGAAGATATATAAGAAGATTTTGACTAGGATGCCTGCGCATATTCCTCAAAGAAGAACAGCAAAGGATTTCAAGGAAGTTCTTCTGGGGATTTATCGATGCCACATCAGCTCAGAGATGGTCGGGACTAACTTGCAATTCCTGTGTAAAGTTGTAATAAATACTACTTCACGAGATCCACGGACCTACTGTGATATGCTGCCCTTACTCGCGATCGCTCGTTTCTATGCAAAGATAGCAAAGATCATAGTTTGACGTAATTCAGGCGCATTGAGGTTTCTTCTAGCCAAATGATTGTTTTGAATCAAGTCGCTAAGCAGCAGCTCCGTGATTTTCACTAAAATGCTTGGATCCCCAACTGGCTTGATCCCCAGCTGGCTTCTATAAATAATAGGATAACCTTTCTGAGGTGGATTGGTGACAAGAGTCCAATAAATTGAACATCACTGGTGGGCTTTGTCGTTACATCCGTGTGTACGTACTGACAATGACTAAATCTGTTGAAGTGTTGGGACGTTGTGAGCGTCATTCATACTATAACGACCTCTGAACTTTTTTTCGGGTTCAATCGATGTTCCAATGAACAAAAGCTCAATCAATTCAAGCCAGATCCTAGTTTCTTAGGTCTTAGCTCTATGCCCTTCCTTAACCGGGATGGACGAACTCACAGACAGATGATTCATTCATTTGCTTGAGACTGTACTGACTAAGTTGAAGGATGATCCAAACTTCCGAGTCGATGATCAGTCAGTAGAGGATTTGTCACAGGCACTCCAGGAGGAAGACAGACTGCAAATAAGAGACTTCGCGTATGTCAGTGGGAAATTGCTGGGGAGAGGAGTAGTATCAATGCGACCTCTCGTACATCTGAAGGCTGTAGGTTGTAATGACAGATGCTACCGGGAGGGTTGTGCAGATTGTTGGAGCATGTTCGAAACACTTGTTTCAGGACATTTGCCGAACTTGAAGTCTCTGGCTCTCAGCACCACGTCACTGCATTCACGTTCGTTCCCCAATATGGAACAACCACTACTTCTTCAACGAATCTTGGCTGCCGTCGTAGGAGAGAACTTGTCAATATTACGCGTTTCAGAATTAGAGGGTAATATATTGCCGGAGGAGGGCATGGAAGCGTTGCTCCACTGCCTTGTCTAGCAAGGTCGATTACCTTCTCTGAAAGTTGTCCGACTTCGTTATACATCTGTCGCTGGTTTGGGGGATTCAAAGTAGCCATGAAAGCGGGTCATCTTCAGGATGTAGAAGAGTTGACACTCAGAGGAAGTCTCGCAACAGACGATGTTTTGCTGGGTTTCGCGGACGGACTGGGATCAGGCAAGGTCAAGAAACTCCAAACATTGGATCTTCTTTATAACCCGGGAAAACGATATGGACTGAGAAGACTAGCCATAGCTGTCCAAGAAGGATCTCTCCCACAATTTAGAACACTCCGTTTACAATGTAAGGAGCGTGGGCAACTTCTCTCTGAAATTACCAATGAAATTTCATTTGAATTTGATATTGAGAAGTACATTCTTCCTTGGAATGTGGATGCTCCTTAAACTTTTGATTTGAATAATGGGGAATTTTCCGAAATGCCCTACTTAAAAAGAATATTCTCCAAAATGCACCATTTTCATTTTAAACTTTCACCCCTATACTCTATTCCTTTCTCCACACTTGTCCCTTTTAATACAAAGAATCCCACCATTCACCATATAAAGTAGAAATAAAAGAATTTTACTGTATCTCATAACATGTGAAAATCGCGTGTGCTGTTGAGGATCTCTACCATGTTAAGTTGGGTACTTTTGTTTCTCCATGTGTTGATATTGCAAAGATATTGTCCTGGCGCTATGGCATGAGTTGAAGTTGTCAAGGGAGGAGGGGATTTTGGTTATAACTTTGGCTGCATGGGGTATTTTGGAGAATACTCTTTGTAAATAGATTAGTTTGGAATATTCCCATTTAAATATTGAGAATGTACTTATTTAAAATGAAGATACAAGTTATATTTTATAAGATATGTATCTTAACACCATTGATACATGTATACTCTATTGGGATGTTTTGTTTGGTATTGGAGGAAGTTGAAAGATATTGTTTATATGGAGTTTTATTAAGGTTCTACATTAGTCATAATTAGTTAGATTGAGTCATTGCTAAGATAAAAGTGACCTTACTTTAGAGGAAGTTGAAAAATTGAGCAACCAATATTTGTATTCTAGTTAATACATAGATTTTAACCAAGCTTTTACATTAGCCATAATTGGTTAGAGTTATTCATAGCCAAGATAAAGGCGACCTTATTTTAGAGGAAGTTGAAAGATTGAGCAGTCACTAGTTTGCATTCTAGTTAATATATAGATTTTAACCAAGCTTCTTATTAGCTATGATTAGCTAGAGTTAGTCATAGAAAAGATAGAGCTAACCTTATTTTAGAGGAAGTTGAAAGAGTGAGCATCATGTTTTGTATTCTATTGTATTAATTGTATATTATTCCTAGATGTTTGGCTTTGAGGAAAAATTTCACATGCACTTTTGGTACAAATTTTTCTATAATCCAAAGATAACCCATGTGAAGGAATTATTTACCTAACTATTGGATCAAGATGAGATCATCGACTTATGGGATTATACCCATGGCTTTTTGCCTAATACATTGAGTTACTCTAATAATTAGTAAAAGATTTGTGTAAGTATTTCATAAGTTTATAAACTAGAATTGAAGAGGTACTCATCATCCTTTCATCTACATTTGCAACTATCTCTCTCACTGAGTTCTCTAATGAACAATGGTTTGAATCTTGGAGATGCTTTGGAGTTTTAGCCTTGGAGGAATGTGATAGAGTTGGTCTTTGACTTCTTAGTCCATTACCTTAATAGCCATCAAATATTCATCTTGATTGAGAGACAAGCTGGTTCACAATATAATACATGGAAATTTACACAAATACCTCCAACAAGTTGTAAAATTGTAGAAGTACCCCTAACAAACTATATATTACCAAAATACCCTTGGTTGGTACTGGACCGGGCCATGCTAGTTTGCAGGAGAGGACTTTTTGGTTCCTACATGCTGAAATAAAGGATATGAACCAAAAACTCAAGATCAATTTGACAATGGTCTCTATAACTATGATTTGATTTATGTCAGCTTCATCACATGATTTCACAAGTAAGAAAGTTCTTCTCAATGTGCCGTCACCATTCTCTAGTTCATTCAATAAAGATTTTCATTTCATGACTTATAAAGATTTTGTCTTCATGACTTATTCCTTCCATAGTGATCTCTTTTCCATTGCTTATCCTTCTCCAAGTGATAAGGACATCATTTTGTATGCTTGTTGCAAAGCTCAGTATTCAAAAATCCAACTCCATGCAGTTGTTTTGAGACAAGATCAAAGCTAGACCTAAGTGGGAGTTTCAAGTGAGCTCAAATTTAGCAATTAGGTGGAAAAAGGCATGTTTTTAGAATTTAATCATCTTGAATAATCCTTCAACTGGTTGCATTTAGAAATTTGGTTGCAAGTTGTTCAATTATAGCTATTATTTAATATGAGATGCTACTTTTGTATGCTTAATGAGTTTCCATAGATCCAATTGTAGATTATATGTTGGAAAGACAGAATGATCCTACCATTGACTTCTATACTTGACTATCATCATTCTAAAATAGAAGAATTCATTAGCTCAAGTGTTAAGACAATCTTCACCTATCAATCACCACAATCAAACTGTAGGATGTTGGATTTTGTCCCCAATTAGTAACATGTTTGGCAATCAATGACTATAAACAAGAAGGGAAATTTCATCCCCCGGGTTTCAAAATCTACTAAGTATTTCTCATTATTTTTTGCAATTTAATTCTCTTGGAGGGTCCTTTAGTTGGTTGCATTTAGACAAATTTGGTCATAAGTTGTTCAATAATAGCTACTGTTTGGATACAAGGTGCTACTATCATATGCTTAGCAAATTTCCACATGTCCAGTTGCAGATTATATGTATGAAGGTAGAATGATACTACAAAAAACTTGTATATTTGGCTATCATCATTCTAATGTAGAAGAATTTATCTCCTCAAGTGTTTAGAGAATCTTTGCCTATCAATCACCAAAGTAGAATCGGAGGATGTTGAATTTTTTTCCCTTAAAGAAACCAAAAACTGCCAAGGCCAGGCATGGTCCGGTGCCCACCCTTGGCCCTTAATCAATGAAGGGTATCTTTTTAATTAATAGTTTGTCATGGGTAATTTTGCAATTTCATAATTTATTTGTGTAAATTTTCATATAATATAAAGTAGAGTGATCATGTACTTAGGCCTAGATATGGTGTTAGTTAAGGATTGGTGATAGTGTCATGCAGTTAATTAGTGTGGAAAACTTAATGTGAAACTTCTCAATTTAATGATAACTATTAGACCAAACAAAACCAAATCATAACTATTAGTGAACTCAATCAACACATATAGGAAATCTCTTTTACATTCCATTTGAAGGTTTCTAAAGTATTCTAGTATCCTAGGAATATTTCAGATTATGTCTTTTATTTGCTTACATTTTTTTAAGACACTAACAAGGTTCATTGATGTTTATTTGGGCAGAGATAAGGTGAATAGTAGGTCTAGAATAAGTTTGCTTTTCTACTTGCTAGATTTGTTATGACTTAGAAAAGCAAGAAAAACCTATATTTTTGCTCTCTTCTACCTTTTGTACAGAGAGTGAAGAAGTAGAATATTAAAGACAATATAGCTCAATTCAAGAATCTAATTTCATTGCAGTAGATGTTGGAAGATCTAGGAGAAATAAAAACAAAGTCTATTGTTATTTTCTCAAATAATATGAGTAACTTTTTCCTTTGCAACAACCAAATCTATTCTGTTGAGATGCAAGTCACTTCATTTATGAGAAGATACAATCTAGAGAGATATCTACAACTTGGTTATGTATTGAGAATATTTTGATTAGTATTATTTATTTTTAGACAAGAGAACATATTTTCTCTTATCTAACAAGCAGTTCAAAAGAACTTGCTTTGTTGTTCTAATTTCACCTACCTCACAAAGAGATGTTAAATGAAATCGATTTACTTGTGTCCCTTTGTATGTATGTAAATATCTCTTTGCATTCCCTTAGATATATGTTAGTTTCATTTTATTTTGAAATTTTATTTTATTACTACTTTACAAATTGTACTTTCTCATTAATCTCAATGAGTTTTCTATATTCTTCATGTATTTATTTATGAGCTAGTGAGTAATAATCCAATCACTATAAACAAATTTGAAAAAATGGTGATGTTACTTGCTTCTTGATTTTCTTCTTGGTGTTTCTTTTACTTTGATTTTCTTGTGAATTTTTCTTTGTATTGGGGTCTATTGTGAGCTTTAGTTAGAAAGAGACTAAAGCTCACAACAAAAAAATCACTCCATTTTTTGTGAAGATGGAATGTAATGCTTTAATTACATAAATGTCCACTTAGATTTACCATCAGATTTCATTTTACTCAATAACATAAAGGCTCCGGAGTAGAATTAACTATATCTAGTAAAGCGTTGTCTTCAAGAAAGATAACAAAGAACAATATTCATATGTTTTTACTAACCACTAGACAAAAATTTATTTTGGAACCAACTAAAGGTGGAATACTTACCTAGCAAGAGGAAACATTACCAATAGTATATATTGGAGCATGGCATCCAATGGTCACTCATTTAGCAAATATTTTTTTGCACAAGGGATTTTTTTTTTGTTTGGACCTATCACAACAGTGGATTTACGCATAATGCCTTTCAATTATATCTTTGTTTGGCTTTCAACTTATTCCCAAGCCTTGCATGCACGTCACTTCCCGAGTTTATTGACCATTTCTCTAGACTCTAGGAAGATTCAAGTGGATCTCAATGAGCATAAGCACACTAACACACTTACCAACATCCTCATTGATGCACCTCTACCTAACTAACCTATGATCTTCTCTTGTGAGGGGAAAGGCTATGGAGCCTAACTCTAGGCTTTACCCTTGATTGACAACTTCCGATTTAATTGTAAAGAGTTTACCACAACACTATGATTGAGGTTGGGTCTCCTAGCTCCAGCTCTCATAGGGCTTCTATACCAATGCGCATGTGGTTGACCATATGACATGTATGGGATATACTTCTTAAGATGTGCAATAGGTGGACATCCCACCATACTCCATGATGCAATTTGTGATACAATAGTTCAAATGTTATGAGCTACATGGGCCCAGGTTTAGATTGAGCGATGGTTGGATCTACCAAGACCACCTATCTATCGGGTGCAAGTAGATATTGTTACTTTCACGGATGCTCTTCACACCTTGCATAATGTGATGGTAGCAAACACAATATGAGCAGAGTCATTGGCATGGGCAGGCATTCAAGCATGAGCAATAGTGACCATTGCCTCTAGGGGCAAGGAGTACCAATCACTACACACCTTGGTTATCCTTGGATACCTTTGTCTCTCTAGCTATTGAGATTTTAGGACACCTATATCACCAATTTGATGGTCTCCCTCATGGATTTGCTTGAGGTTCTTTGCAGAGGAGTAGGGCACTTGATGTCTCTCCAACCATGCTTACATCCTATTACCAATAGCATGTATCTATTACTTGCAATGTGCTCAGGCTTTGGGTCTCCATTAACAAGATGCTACAATATACATACCAGCATGGCTAGAATACTCCTTCCCCACTTACAAAACATACAATTGGAATATCTCTACCACATAACTGAAGAGTAGACTACACTCTCCTTAGTTTATTAAATGTTTATTGTTAGTGCATTTTTTTCCCTTTTCGGGTCTTGCATCAATATGGCTCTTTATTGGCCACTTAGGAATGGTGCGCCCTGTGTTCGTTTTTCCTTATGCACTTGTGTTTATTTCTTTCTTTCTTTATTTATTCATTAACTTACCTCTTCCGTGATTCCCCTGATTGGAGGGAGATTACATAAATTGATAGCGGAAAACTTAGAAGGAACTACAGTAACCCCCTACGCTCTGAAAGAGCTACATTGCTGGATCAACCAGTCCCGGAATACTTAGAGAAAAACTACCGAGAGAGAACCTGTACAGAGAAACTATGGGTTCTAGTGTATCTTTCAAGCTTCCTGATGTCCGTATTTAATTTGCTGCCATATTCAACACATCTATTAGAAGGTGACTGACGAGTCCAACGAAACAAGACAAGAGCTCAGGATCCCAAACAAAAGATTAAATACTCCGGTTGACCTGCCTCAAGTCATGCGAGAGACGAGATAGAACGCTTCCGATCCATCTTGGGAGGAACAGTTGACCCATCCAGCTGCCCTCCTTACCCACATATTCCGCACGTCCGTCAAGAGCAGATGTGAACACACTTGACATCGTCTAATATATCTGGAACAAGGTTTCTGCAAAAGCCGAGTGGGAAAGACAGGTACTTTGCTTCAACTTTTATCGAGAAATTCACATCGTGCTGATTTGAGGTACATATACTTTATTTTCTTCGTATGTTACAGCTTTGAAAGACACTTTTTTTGACAAACAAGTTGTAGTTGAATATGAAGCCTTGTGCGAAGATACAAAGATATTACTCTGACGAAAAGAGGCAAAATACGAGAGGTCCATCTACATACGGACCCCGTACTGGATGAAAATCAGAATGTACAGAAATCCTTTAGCACTTGTCTAGCTAGGTGGTGTGCGCCACTTCTTTTATATATGAGATGGAGATTGTATGCTGCTTCCCGTTGCAAGTTACAGTGTCCAACATCACGATCTGATGGGACCACTTTAGGCGTTTCTCCCAGCAGAATCTCCACAGTCTCGTGAGGCAATTTGACAAGGGGGCGATCTTTCTCATAGGTGATCAAAACTTTTTCATAGTAGTTTACTGCTAGCTGTAAAAGACCCACATGATGGTATGCACGAGCAATGTTGAAGTTGGACTCCTGATATTTGAATGTGGAAAGACGAGCAATTTTTAGTGACGGCATGTAAAATATAAACACGACAAGGGTTACGTTACAGATAGAGAAAGGACGAGGATGTGTTCAAAGAAAAACACAAGCACACTTCGTCCCGAAGAACATGTCATAAACCACGGGTATTGCTCACGAGTAAACCACGAGCAGATTAAGAAGGGCTAGCATACCTGGTTACTGTTAACTAGCCGCTGATATCTATACAGAAACGCAAATCCTTGCATGACACACTGATTGCGATTACTAAGCCTGAACCCCAGAGAAAGATTGATAAATGCTGTGCCTGCTCCCAAAACAGAAACAACATCGTAGATTATATCAGTAGACATAGAGCTTCACAAATGCGCTAGGTGCTATTTATACAACATTTAAATACATTGAAATTTAGATTCAAGATTTGAACGCTCAACTAATGTGGAAAGAAATATTCTTACCAACACAAAGGTTTATGAAAGGATCTTCTGGCTGAAGCTTATATGCTTGCAGATAGTCTCGAAGAGCTCCTTGTTGCTGACTTATCATGCTGAATTGATGTCCCGAAATTATCATCGTAGGTATGCAGTCCGGGTACTTAGCTCGCATGTGTAACATAAACTTGTTATGTTTTGGCACTCGTGCCTCTGATCTGGCACACAAACCACAAAGATGAGGCGATCATCTCAGTCTACGGGTCTGCTTATCCTGAGAGACAACCAGCACAAGATAACTATGGAAGCTTATAAGTGTCCACCGCACAACGTCCACTGGTCGGCCCCTTTTACTTTATGGTCCTACTTCCAGTACAGTTATGTTTTCTACTTGTGCCATGTGCTTTTGCTAAGATATCAAATAATAACTTCCACCTCAAAAACATTTATGGACAGATAAGAGAGCGTACTATGAATCGAAACCAACCAAAGCAGAACTGAACACACCATATAGCTACATATGCCAATAAAAGGCGAAATATAAGAGGTCTTCAATTAGAGGTGAGAGTCGCACCTAGAGATAACTTGATAGTAGCGATTCCACATACTTGTACTGTAAGGGCGTTGCAACACCATGTATTTGACACAATCAAACCCATACTTGGCATCCCTCGTCTGATATGAGATATCTACAGGATAAAAGACATGGAATAAGTTGCACTTCATGTGAACCCTTTCTATATAAGAACAGGAAATGATGGAGCTACGGTGCTGAGTAACTCCATCCCTGACTACAAGATAATCCACAAGCCGAGACAAGGTGTAGTATCATACGTAACCCCAGATTCCGAAGCTCGTCTCGCTTCTCCTTTGCAAGCCCGGATCCTGCTTGCAACGTGTGATGGACGATTTCCAGAGCCTCCCAGTACCTCTTTGAGGCTGATAAGGTCCTGCAACACTGTGGACAATCTCACTGAGAGCCAGCTCAAAATTTGGTCTAGATTTACACTGGAAAAGGCACAAGATCCAGATGATACTCCAGAGATTTAAAAGTAAGATAGTGAAGGCAACTGACTTGGAGAATGAGCTGATAGTGTTCATCATCTTTCAACAAATTCGGCAGGGGTGGCTGTTTCACATGGACTTCCTACACCACAGCCAGACATTTCGTATTAAGTGAGCTTGGCCCACCGTAGAGGATTAATTAGTGTCTTGAAGCATTTACCCATCCCCATATATGACGTCATTAAGTACTTAATGCTCCAAGTCTGTTTCTGTCAAGTCTCAAAGCCAATGCCATTCACATCCATATTGTCACGCATATGGTGCTTCTAGCTGACAACCTCCATGACAAGATGTGAAGCGGAGAACATATGACTTATGAGCTTCAAAAACATCACAACAGCACCCGAGAGTGAATCTTAGCTTGGGAAACTTGAAGCACGAAAGCACAAAAGAAAGTAAGTTTCGAGTTGTACAATTGGTGGTGGTTCTTCTTCCAACTCCTCCTCAGATTGATATTCCTTACCAGCAGCAACGGCTGCTGCCCTCTTATCATTCTTTTCTTCTAGCATTTGCTGCAGCCTCTTTTTGGCCCTTGAGGCCTTCACCCTACATGTAAATCAAGTTTTCAGAGGGCATGAAACTTTAGCGTACAGACCACTTCCATTCCATGCTTCCACTTCATGATACCTTGAATGTACAATGGAGTTGAGCTATCTTACATATCTGCACTCGAAAGGACAGGTCTAAACCCGTGGAAGACTTCGTCAGCTGGTCTGTCTTCGATCCAACGGACCCTTTCCAGCAACACACTTTTTCGCAGTTTCTTTGGCATCCTTACCTGAAACAAGTTGAAAGAAAGTCAAAAGTTGGAGAGGCTCGGAAATCCAATTGAGCTGATTCTTGTTCAGAATAAGCCCAGGGAGTGTGCATTTAAGGGGGAAAAAAACCATGGAAGTGTTGGAAGAGTATGGTTATTAAATTAAGCAGACAATAGACGCTAGATTTTCTCCTTTGGTTTCGAACGTCAATCTAGGGAAGAAAGGGGGAAACTTCTGAGGCTGGAGTTCGTGAAGTAGCCAAGCACAAAACGAATTTCATAGATTCTCAAAGCAATCAAAGAAGGCAGTAGAACATGCGGAAGAAAAGGAATCCATGGCAGAAGAAAAGATTTTCACCCCTATGAGGAAAGAGTAGTGGTTTCTAACCCCTACATTTCAAAAGAAACATTGGATACGGAGACTTGAAAATAGCAGCAGAAACCGTTCGAAGAACGGGGAACCCAAACCCCACTAACCAAGTAACCGAGAGCGTGCAGCATGTACGTATGCAAATAGAATTGAAATGAAACTAAGCAACGAAATACATAACTAAACACGAGCGTAAGTGATAGAAAGCACGAACGAAAATGGGGGCATTTCATAAGTAGCACCTGCAGTGAACTAGTATACATCATGGAAGAAAAACAAAGAGACAAAAACAGCAACAGATTAAGCATCTGAAATTGAAAACAGAGGAGGATCATTGAGCGAGTAGGAGGGTCCAACCAAAAGAAAAGGAGAAACATAGAGCGCGTAGCTTTTGTGGAGGATCGGTGGAGCGGAGCAAAGTGGTAGAGGAGTGGATGGTATCTTGGCTGGCTTGGAGCGAAGCGTGAGAGGACTGGATATTAGGACATGCGAGCAGAAGCTGTTGGAAGAACGAGGGATCCAGAACTCAGTAAATGCATATGAAGTGGCGATGAAATGTGAACATGATATTGAGAAATGAGGACAGAAGCCCTTCGAGGAACGGGAGATCCAGAACTCATTGAATGAAAAATAATATGCATGATACGTAATGTATACAAAATACGTGCAAGACGAAATTTGTATAAAACCGGGAAAGGAGATGAAATGGAAACAACTCATCGAATGTAAGCAGAAGTAAACGCCATCTAGAAACAATTAAAGAGCAACACTTGTATACCAGTAGCATGCATCGAATAAACATTAAAGATAAACTGCGCATGTATAGAAAAAAGCTCAATTGGGAAACGACTGACCTATCGAGCCAGACGATAAAGATTAAGTTAATCTGAAGTCGGGAATCGTGTAGAAGCCATGAAATAGACAGTCAAGGAAGGCAGTCGAGTCAGGCAGACCGAGAGTATGAACTCGCTCAGAGAGCGGGGGAAGTAGAGTGACGCGTTAGAGGACTGGATAGAGTATATCGCAACATGTGCTATGGACACAAGAGTCCTAAAACACTAAAGCAGTAGAAGGCGGTCATAGTAAGCCTCCTCGAAAGCACGTAGGACTTCATCAGTGCCAAACGTAGTGCCAAAGTAGCTGAGCAAATGTCAGTACCCCTCGAACTGAGTTTCTGTTCGAAAGCTCATGAGTGCCAAGGCAAACTCGGTTGCTCCCAAATGTGCTGCTCAAAGTAATAACAATGCAGAGTAAGGGAAGGCTGGAACAGCTGAAGCTTAAGTTCCACCTAAAGAGCAGGAATAGGCATAAGCAGAAGAAATCGGACTGCAATGCACAATCGTGAGCAGGAGAACGAAAAAGACTGGAGACATACCTTGTTAAAACCTGAAAGTAAAACATCGGTTAATCCCGAAATATTCCAAAGTATTCCAAAGTATTCAAAGTATCCAAAGCAAGCCAAATATTCCAAAGTATAAGATAATAAAGCTAATAAGGAGAGAGATCATCGAAGAACAAGAAAGATCAATGAAGAATAAGGACGAGCGAGAGATATGAGAGAGAGGGAGAGGTACTTTATGTACCGGGTGATGTGAGGAAGAAGGGCCAAAGTACAGGTGTGAAGGACAGGTGTGAAGGGCAAATTAATGAAGGACGGCGAAGTGGGAGCACAATGGACGAGGTCCTCAAATTAAGGAACGGAGCACATGAAACTAGGACCACCAATTAATGGGAACATTAATGGCAACGGCTGGCGGTGAAGTAAAATACCGGCTATCCAAGATGTACTAAGGAACTACTGACTTCGAGAGATACTGAATTGTGTAAACGTTCAACCTTGTGATTTTGAGTCTCCAGATACAATGTCTCTTGAATGGCCGGAACTATTGTATCCAGGTACAGGTGGTACTGTTCTTGTGAAAGATAAATCTCTGCCAACTTCTTTCGAACTTCACCCTCTTTCCACCATGCAAGTTTCTCTTCTGTATCGGTTTGAAGTGCGACATCCTCTGTGTTAATCAGCCACTGCACTAGATTAAAAGAGGTTTCTTACAAGAGAATACAATTAAAACCTGTGGAATTAATGTCTATCACCTGTAATAAGTCAAAAGATCCATTCAAAAACAACATATGACAACACAACCTACCGGCATTTTCAGGAGGAGCCAAAATAGATATGGCCTCGGCGTGATGTCCGTATTCATTCAAAAGAGAAGCCAAAGTGAGTCGAGCCTCTGTGTGTTGGGGAAGGTCCTTCAAAACTGCAAAGCAAAATTTAATCAGGAAATATTCTCATTGACTTTTCTCATGTATAATTATGTGCGACACAGAGAAAGGCTACCTTTATAGTAAAGGTCAATAGCAGCTCGAGTTGCCTTCAACGCAACATGACACTCTGCCATCTTAAGGGATAGACCGGCCTGGCACAAGACAATCACCAACCGCTTGCAACGTCAGATCCACTTGACTCCATCGTAGATATTACCAAGGCAGCGGAGGTCAAACTCGGAACCATCTCCCCTGTTGCACGTACTTTAGATTATGCCAAATCACAAGGACGACTCGAGCTGAAGCATTGCACGCCTCTACTGTCCATTTGAAAGGAGAGAAGAAAGAGGGAAGGTACATTATCAAAGGTCTTATCTCCCTGAAGCATTTCATAGTAGTGTAAAGCATACTTATGTTCTCCTAAAGCCAAATAAGCATCTCCGACATCCATTACTAGATCCGCAAATCCCTCAATCCGCTCCTCCGATAGCTCCTCAAAATAGCTCTGCAATAGGTTACATCACTAGATCAACACCACAACCACACGCACACCGAATTGCCTGTAAAGAGCTTCTATAGAACTGACCAGTTTTTAACAAGTGTACTGTGTAAACAGGTAATGATTTCAAATGAGAAAGAACAAGACAAAGGAAACAGATACCTCGGCATCCTCTAAGTTTCCTAAATAGGCATGACATATTCCAGCCTTGGTAGATAAATCGAGAGGAAGATGTTGATCTGGGCAGTATAGTGTTGATGCATGATCAATATGTGCAATTGCTGTTGCAAATTGTCCCCTTTCCATAAGCAGTTCACCTAGAAGATTCACTGCTGTCAGATCGGCCTCTGCCGGATGCTCCTCGATTAACTTCTCAAGAACTTGAATAGCACGCTCACATTGTCCGGTCTTATGATGCATCTACAGTCCAAGATGTTGCCAGAGCTTAGTTTCGACAGGACCCGGCTACTTGTCTCCCTACTCTTGCTGGTGCAAACTAATTTCCCTCTTGCTTTCAAGTAGGACCATATGAAATTTTAAAATGTGGAATTTTACGTGGTAATTTGCATTCCAAGGAGCTATCTCCACTTCCAAATTTTTAAAGCAACCATCGGTACATGGGGAGATGGCGAAACTCAACAACACAAACCAGCACATGCATGCTGTGCCCACATGTCTTTGTTGAAACTACCTTGGCAACCATCTTGCACACCTCCACATCACTAGGCCGCTGTAGAAGGATCTGCTCAAACGCCTCTGCAGCTTTCTGGTGTTCATTGTGTTCAGCAAAAAGCGATGCTCGATCCCATTTGGCATCCACATCATCTGGATCTGCTTTGATTGCCTTTGTCAAACAGTAAATCACTTGTCCAATGTTCCCCTGTTCCCTGTCACAAGTTGGTATAGAGAGAAGATCAACACTTGGAATGGTGATAGATATTCCACCGTGTGTCGGTACGTGATATCAAACAAATCAGTTAAGAAAGGAAAGTTGACAGGTGAGGTAAATACATTGACCAAGATGCAAGACGCTTCCATAATGCAGTATCCTTAGGGGTGAGGTGCGCAGCAATCATATAGAAGTTCAGCGCCTTCTTTCTATCAGCCATGGCGTCGTATAACAACCCTAGGGTGTGATAAGAATCTGGTACGTTTGGAGCTATGCGCACACACTCTTTCAGTAACTCCACAGCCTGTAAAACAGATCAAAAATAAGTTTCTTTCTTCCGTATGCTCCGATGTACAAACTCTCAACCTGCACAGTTTATGCTTCTGTTTCAAGAGATGCTTGCTATTTTAACGAATGGAGACAACGTGAAGATTTATATTCCAGTAGGCCCTGTGACGCAAACTTGTCCACTCAAATTTGCCCACACATTACGAATGAAGTGCTTGTAAGCCCTCGATTACTCATTGATATCAAGAAAGATCATCCAAGACAAACATCATGCTAAAATCTCTTGCTCAAAGTAATCATGTAACAAGAAAACGCATCCAATTCTGAAAACCGATGTTGTGGCGTTCGAGGAGCTCACCTCGTCGAACTTCCCCATAGCGTAGAGAAGATTCGCTTCTCCTAAAGTCTTTGCGACTTGAGGCGTTAGCTTTGAACCTCTGGGCCTGCCAAGCTTCTTCCTCTGAAATGACAAGACAGATAACGTGTCAACATGTGGGTATGGTATATTCCTGCTCTCTCTCATAAGCTTGGTTTCAGTGTATCGGCTTTGTCCTGGGTGGTGAATGTATTCTCGTAAAGCCCGGAAGTTGCATCTTTGTCCACACGAGAGGAAGATTCATTGCAACACCCATTTCTTATATAAGGTGTAACAAGCTTGGAGGAGGATAAGAAAGTGCAACCTCTAAAATTCAGAGTATTCTAACGAAACCACATATTATTAGCACCTACGGGAATCTACATTCCTAAAGAGCTTGTGAAAGGCCCACCTACGAGAGTATGCGGTATGATAGAACCTATGTACATAAGCATCTAATTCTTTCTGCCGTTAAGTTGCAGTTTGGCAATCGGCTTAAACTGAAATTAGCTCCACAAATATCATAGTCTACGCTACTCTGAGCAGTGTTGTATTTCTTCTTAGCACACCCCATCCTACTGGAAAGCGATGTTGGCTGTTGGTTGCAAACTGCTAACCCGTTTCCGCCGCCTCCGACGTCCACGACCAACTCCTAACCCTGCTGATTCCCATATTTCATCAACGCTGGCGCCAAAAACGTCCTCTTGCGCCTTGGATGTCTTGGCTTTCGCTGCCCTGTGAAGAGATCGGGGATAGGTCAGTTAACTTAGCTAAACAACGAGCTTTTTGCTCATCAGCATAGCATACTACATCTTTCTCCCAAAACTTCCATCACCGCATGTTTTCCACCTCTGAATAGCCAACGCTTTCCGCTTGCGAGCTGCGAGTGCTTCGTACTCCAGCTTCTGGAATTGCTCAAATGGCATGACACCACTTTCGTCGGCTTCAGCAAAAGCCAGTGGATCCATCCCTGTCCCGAACTCAAGTTGATACTCGTCATTCTCTTCCTCTTCTCCATACTCATCCGCTCCAATGTCCTCATCTCCGTCGTCCTCATCTACGTCCTCGCTCAACGCCTCTGCTTCTCGTTCAGTCTCAGCTCCTTCCTCCTCGTCCATTTCACCGAGACTACTGATACACAAGCAAATCTTTCAGACAATTGTCAGCATTCGCCGAGGAACGAAGCAAGTACAAACTAAAAGTACATGCTAACAACGTTCCCCGAATAATTGCGCACAGCTCTGTTTATCTCCTTACGTTCTAAACCTCATAAGGTCTAGGAAAACAAACGGCATTGCCATTATAGCCAGCACTTGCGTATACATCGAACAAAGATGATGTTCCCTACATCCAAATCCCTTGCGCTAAGATAGGCCTTACAGAGTTGCTGTAACCAGTAACAATCAAATTGATCGAGTTAAAAACTATTTTCCGGAGTCATTCTCAATAGTATTGTTTCACTGCATTATAGCATTTTCTAACACAATTACGAAAATGTCAAATTCCAGCTGATATGCTGATATGCTGAATGCTGGACATCCATAACATTCCACTTGAGCGCCATACCCAGGAATACGGCGTCCTGGAGCTAAATTCAATCCTTTCAAATCAAATATTACGTATAGAAAACCTCAAAGATACACTCACTGTCACTGACATCACCGGATCATGAAAAATTAACAACCCTGGAGACGCATTCTCACATTCTGGCTTCCTGCTAAGATCCCGATGAGAAACGCAACAGATCGCGAAGCTTCCAATTGAAACCAACCACGCCTGCATCACCGCCCCGGGCAAATTCCTCACGACTCGGACGCACCAATTCCAGTCACCACTAGCGTCGGAATTCCCAGGAGTAAAATCTTCCTCACCCCTTCTAGAACGACCACCTACAGACTAAAGATTCAGTCCCTGTTTCAGAAGTTGCTCCACGATTCTTTCGCCGTACATCATATGCAGTGTAAAACTCCAGAATTTCGGGTGGGTGTTGGGGTTTTAGGGCTTTAGGGCCCCATGAATCGCCACCAATCTGCTCACATTTTCATAGTAGCTCTGTCCACAGTTCGTCGATGCATAAGTCGGATTAATAAAGGACTCATCACATTTAACCTTATATGATTTCGGAGTTTAGAGAATGAAATCTACTGCCAAGGAATACACATTAGGAATCCAATCATATCCAACCTCGAGAACTGGGGGAAAGATGATGGCAGACCACCAACTCATGATACACTGCAGAATTTTCGCAGGAAGCCCCGTGCTTATTGGAATCATAAGCGCAACAGCACTTGAATGTGGGACAAGGAATAATCATAAAAGAACGGTTACATCACTGCAGTCTGTGTACTCTTTTTGTGATGAAGATTGGCCCAAACATAGGACAAAATTCAGTTAACACCTTTTTATAAAGGTACTGTAGGTGTGTGATACTTATTTTCTGACAGTTTTGGAACTTCAAATCCTGGACAGGGGGAGCCATCACACTGCTTAATTAGTGAGTTCTTGTCTACCTGTTCATGAAACTTGCGGACTATTTAGTTTATGGGAAAGCACCTCTCACCATTTGAACCTTAAATATCAGTGTATGACACAGCGAAAGGCCTTACTGATCTCATGTACATGGTACATGTACTTTACTACCCATTTGAGACACGATTAGACTCTACAGGATGTAGTGATATTCAAGCATGTCCTCTCTACTGTCGCAAAAGGATGACGTTGGAATTGAGGGATCTATTATTTTTCATTTGTCCATTTTTTTCTTCTCTAGTATAGATCTATAAGGTCTTTGTGAAAGTCAACGTAAAAACTGCTCGGTATATTTTGGAGACAATGTTAGTATAGATACTTGAGCTTGTCGGTTCCATAATGTTAATTCTTTTTTTCCCCTAAAAGGTTCAACTCTGTATATGTTTTAACAGGAATTACAAATTTTACTCCAAGCCTTTGTATACGTTACACTTATTTTCTATTTTCTTAAGTAAGAAATACCTACTCTTTGTCATCAACCATCTATCGATTAATCTTGTCACTTTCCCATAATTTCAGAAAACAGCAAAGTCGTCTATAAGGAATGCGAGCACTTACAAGAGTGCCGTATTTAAAAATAGGAACAACTCACTGAAGACGATTATTAAGGTACGTGTTAAAACCGTACGATAGAATTGATACTGTACTACCCTTTCACGAGTGGAGGACACAACGGTATAGTCTTTGTATTCTGAGATTTATCCGTTGAGCAAGGTAAACTTTACAAAATTTGGTATGGTACAGTCAACTTTTATAGTCTCAGTTGGTTCAACGTGCATGGCAGCAGATAATGACAAACAAAACTACAAAAGAGTCAGCTCATCCTTTGATTATCACTTTCTCTTTCAGATTGATGACTATTTTCATAATAATGTTAGAAGCTATTCTAAGACTTAAATTGTTGAAGAATGAACAACTTTGACATTGATGTCTATTGACTCGCAAGTCACTTGGGCCCATCGTGATAAAAATATAGAATAATGTTTCTCTTGTTAACTTTCACTTTGGCTTATATCAGTATATGATAAACCGCAATAAAACTAGGTGAACATAAAAAAAATTTGCAATATAAATACTATCAATATGGATATCTATTACCTATTTTAAAGCATTTTTTATGGGGTCTTCCCATCCTCGTTTTTTCTACGCGGTCGCCTTCTTCTTTTAAAGCATTTTTGTCTACCTTTCCTGAGCTTCAACTCTGCATAAGAATACGTTCCAATGACAGCATTTTTACTCTGCTATAAAACTTTAAAGCAATTTACATTAATTGAACTAATCAAAATTCAAGAAAGAATAGAAGGTCATATGTGCAAAGCTAACCCTTTCAACAAAATCAATATTTTGTTCCAATTTGCAAGCTATAATGAGCTCTTGCGTTAGAAATAAGTATCTTGGTGAAAGGACCTTTCCCTATCTGATCTCTTGAAATATATCCTTGCTATTCTGGTGAAGTTATCTACAAATACAAGTCAAAGCAACTGTGTAATATTTTCGTCAGTATTTGGTGGTGCGGTAAGAGACTCTCCTTCTACCAACATATATCTCTTGATTCATGAATGTAAAGGTCAATTCAATAAATTTATGTTGTAATTCTACATACATAAACTACCAAGTTTATTGTTCTGGTGAAAGCTACTTCTAACTTATCGGTAACTTGGGAAAGAGAGAAGAATTATCGTGAGGGAAAATTAAAAACTTACAAGGAACATGAAAATAACCACCGAGAAATTTGCCACCAGGATTATACCTTGGATGAGTTAATAGCAATTTTACAAAGATTGCAAAGAGAGGATGAGAAAGGGAGTAGAGTGAATAGCTCAAAAAAACAACCGGAGTAAGTTTGTTTCAAAATGTCTTATGGTTATTTTAGGATGAAGGCAATGCTAATGAAAAGCAAGCTCATCAGAGTCTCTTCTTGTACTTTAGTTTGACTCTATAAAGAAACTTCGTTCCACAAAGGTAGGTAATGTTCTATAAGTGCAAAAGGCAAAACTCAAAATTTTGGAGCAACCTTAAAGCACAATACATGATAGAAAGACAAATTCAGATAACTGTACCTAAACGCCAATAAGAAGTAAGACCTTATTTTTAAATGTTAACTATCTCAAGATGATGAATTGATGATCTAGATTGGATTAGAACTTGCGACAAATATCTATCATTAAGACATTAAAGAGGGTGATAATTGAGTCCATTAAATAATTTGGTGGCCAGAATTTATATGCCAGCAAAAATTGTGCACAAAGATTAGGGTTATATTACAAATACACTAATTAATTAGTAATTTTTCATAAGTGGAAATATAAATCATTGGGATGCTTTATTAATATAAATATTTTTCCATTTTTCTAACTTAGTATATTTTTTTCATGCTTTCATTCTTTCAAGATAGATAAATTGTTCAACTATAGAAGAAATTTATGCAAAATTAGTTTATGTTTCAGATAATATTCACGTGTTTGGAATATTTGATTGGTCTAAACTTTCTGAACTAGCATATTAGCCTACATATTAGCCCATATTTTTGCTTTACTTAAGTTAAGGAATGTATGAACTATCTACGTTATGCTAGTCACACTTCCCAATTAACTTGGCTTGCACGCCAAGAAAGCGGCTCAAGGAAGCTTCTTGATAAGCTTCTCAAGAGCCTTGTATGATTTCTACAAATACAAGAGCCAAAGCTCATACTAGGCATTCAAAGTTTTCCCACATTCAAGTGTCCTAATGTGAGTTTCCATTCTCTTATTCTCTCTTCGGTCTCAATCTTTTACATTGGTATCAGAGCAAGAATAGAATGTATGGAATTTATGGACCACCAAATCCACTTCCACCAAACCATTGGGATTTTTGTGTCCAAGTACTACCCAAGCATCATTTCACACAATTCATCACCTCACACTTTGGACAAGATTTTTTGCATATGATCACCATATCTAAGGAATCATTAGTGCTTCCGGTTGTAGCTTATGGAGAATAATGGGCGTGCTGCTTCTATGTGTTAATAAATTAGATAGGTTAGGGGTGGCATGATAGAGTAGCAACTATGGTGGCAATGCCTGAGGTTATCCTTGTTATGCAGCAACAAATTGAGCACCTTACTTGATTGTTGGATGAATGAGAGCTTTGACAATAGGAGCACGTAGAGAGAGTACCAGTTCAAGAAGGAGAAGATCAAACCCTATTTCCTAAACCTATGGTATTTGAAGGCAAGAATCTCTTGGTGCAATGGAGAAATTTTTTGTTTGATTGTGAATGTTACTTTGAAGCTACAAATTTGCAAGATGAGCAAAAATAGGTTTTCTTGGCTTCTAGCCAATTAGATGGAGTAGCAAAGCCATGGTGGAGATTCCAAGAGGAGCAAGCTGAACAACAAATTTTTGCACTAATCTTAACATGGGTAGAATTCAAGAGTGCAATAATTAGATGGTTCCAAGCTATAAATGCCACACAAGTTGCACGGGATAGGTTAGCAAAGTTGAAACATATTGGCTATGTAAGAAGGTACATCATGCAATTCCAAATACCATCATGCAAATTCTAGATACTGGAAGGTGAAGCTATGGATCAATTTGTGAGGGGCTTGAAGTCAAGAACCAAATTAGATGTAACTATGCAAGAGCCCCAACACTTGGAGGAAGCCATGCAGTTGGCCAAACATTTTGATTCCTTGGTTGCAACAACTTGGTCTTGACCTCAATCTCCACAAAACCTACATATACACAACACACGGGTGGAGGAGTTGACACAAATGGAGATTGATGTCATTCAATGGAGACCGCTTGGCACTGTATATAGAGAGAAACTATGACAAAATGGGGGTTGTTTTTATTGTTAACAATTGGGACATTGCATCACTGTCCACTCAAGAATGGGTGACCTTGACAAGTTGCCAAGATGGAGTTTATGGAGTAGAATAATAAGTGAAACAAGGAATCCCAGTAGGAGATTTCAAGCCGTCTATTGGGAGCTTGATTAGTTCCAATGGGATTGAATGCTTGACCTATGGAAGTTTGCTTCACTTGCAAGGTATAATATTTAATTGAGGTTGTAAGATTTTGGTTGATTTTGGAATTTGGAGAATTGCATATCTATGCAAGTAGCAAAGGAATTGGGTATTCCCATCAAGCCAGTAAGTAATTGGAAGTAGATTGATGATGGTGGATGGTAGAAGGAGTTATGCATTCCGTACCTCACATCATGTTACTTTCAAGATTGGGAAGGAGTATTTGGAGTGTATGAGGTTTGTAGTAGCACCTCTACACTATGATATCATTCTAGAACTACCTTGGCTTGAATGTCATAAGGTTCAATTTAATTGGACCCAATGACAAATTCAAGTATAACACCAAGGTAATAATTTCCGATTAGGTTATTTGGTACCTCTGAGTAAGACACCTAAGAATAATCAGTCCCAAAATGGGAAGTTTATCAAGAAGGTAGCCATAGAGCAAGCCTTAAAAGGAGATGAGTCCCAAGATAGAAAGTTTGCCAAGAAGACAACCATGGAGTAAGCTTTGAAGAGAGATGTGTCCCTAAATGGGAAGTTTGTTAATGAAGCAACCATAGAAGAAGCTTTGGAGGAAGATAAGTCTGTATTTGCAGTGTGGATCAAGCAGATTGCACAAGGACAATCTGAGTAGGGCCAAGAGCCTCATCAAGCAATGGTTGATTAGATAGTTTAGGAGTTTGCATACTTGTTTTTGGATAATCTGCCAAAGGGATTACCCTCCAATCGAGTATGCCCTCAAGATCGAGTTATTACCAAGGAGTACTCCAATGAGTAGATCTATAGGCTCTCACCAAAGAAGTTGTAGGAGTTGCAAATAACACTTACGGAGTTGTTGGAGAAGGACTTCATACGACATAGTATCTCTCCTTGTGGAGCACTAGTATTATTTGTTACAAAGAAGGATGGAAGACTTTGTTTTTGTATTGATTATTAAGGGTTCAATAAGTAAACAATGAAGCATGCATATCCCTTACCTTGGATTGATAACTTGCTTGATCAATTGAGTGGAGCACAATACTTTTCCAAGTTGGATGTTTGCAATGGCTATTGTAAATCCCCATTGATAGGGAGGATGTGCAAAGCCTATCTTTTGCACAAGGTATGGGCATTTTGAGTGGAGAGTTCTACCTTTTGGGCTTACTAATGCTCCACCAACCTTCATGGATCAGATGCATTGGGTGTTGGATGGACTATTGGATTGGTACATTGTGGTGTTCTTGGATGATATCTTAATCTATAGCAAGATAGAGGTAGAACATGTGAATCATGTGCAAGAAGTCATAAGACAACTACGATAATGAAAATTTTATTGCAAGGAGTCAAAGTGTGCCTTTTGGCAAAAGGAAGTCACCTTCTTGGTCATAAGATCTCATCATAAGGGATCAAGATGGAAGATGAGAAAATCTAGGCCATTATTGATTGGCCTACTCCAAAGGATGCTATAAAAGTATGGGCATTTAATGGATTGGCCAATTTTTATCAATGGTTTATTCATTATTATGCTCATGTGACTGCACCATAAACTGACCTCTTGGGGAAGAACTCAAGCTTCTAGTGGACCACCAAGCATGAAGAAGCATTCCAAAAGCTCAAACATATGGTGTCTTCAAGACTCATCCTTCAACCATATGATCCTTAGTTACCTTGTGTGGTTGATTTTGATGCTTCTAACTTTGCCATTGGAGCAGTGTTGCAACAAGAATTCCTAGATGGACTACATTCCATTGCCTTTATGTCTCACCAACTAAATACAATTGAAATAAATTATTTTGCTCAAGATCAAGAACAACTTGCAATGGTATATGCCACCAAGGTATGGAGGTATTATCTCTTAGGGAAACAAGTGATCATGCAAACTGATCATAAACCATTGTTGCAGACCTTACACTTGGAACACATGAAGAGTCGACATCATCAATACGAGGAGCAACTCCAATTGTTTGACATCAAACTTGAGTACAAACCAGGTTGGTTCCATGTCATCATTGATGCTCAATTATGACGACCTAATTTGAAATCTCTTCCTCTCATCACGGAGGCAATCACAACGATGGCAATTGACTCCAAGGTCCAAAATGAGTTTCATTTATCTCTACAACAAGATCCCTTCTTCCAAATGGTACATGGTTGTCTTAGAGTATGAGACAAGGAGTACAACACCTTCTCCTTCAAGGAAGGCCTTCTATTCCATGAGGACTGGATCTATGTTCCAGCCAAAGGTGATCTCCGACTTATGCATCTTCAAGAAGCTTATGATTTACCAATAGTTGGTCACATGGGTATGGATAAGACCTTGGATACCCTCCAATGCCAATGGTGGTGGCCCAACATGACACAAGATGTTTGAGATTTTTCCCGATCATGTGAAAACTACCAACGCAACAAGGCTAGCAACCAGACCCCAAGTGGACTTCTTCAACCACTCCCCATTCCATCCGCTTGATGGGAAAATGTGAGCTTGAATCTCATCACATCCTTACCCAAGACAAAGCCTAGGCATATAACAGTTGTGGTGTTTCTGGATAAGCCAAGTAAGCAAATCCACTTGGCACCAACCTTTGATACAGTGGATGCTCCAACCTTAGCGTAAATCTACTTTGACAATGTCTTCAAACATCATGGGATGCCATGTGTACTCATCTCTGACCATAATCTTTGATTCACAAAGAAGTTTTAGCAAACACTCTTCCAAATACTCGACAACAAGCTTGCTTTGTCCACGGCCTATCATCCTCAAACAAATGGAAAATCCAAACGTGCAAATTATACCTTGGAAGATATGTTGTGTGCCTTCATCAATGTCCACCTTAATAATTGGGATGAATGTCTTGCAATTGCAAAATTTGCCTACAACAATTCCAAATAGGCAAGCACCGGATTTTCCCCTTTCTTTCTTAATTATGGCCAAGATACACTTGTTCCAAATTCTCTTCTTGCTTCTCCTCCATCTCAAGTCCCTCATACTTCAACCTTCTTGACCACCATCTCCCAATCTCTCCAACAAGCCAAATCTCACCTCCTTGTTGCCCAGAATTGTCAAAAACAATATGTGGACCACCGTTGTTGTGATCTCACCTTTGTAATTGGTGATAAATTCATGCTATCCTCTAGTAACCTACCCCTTCCACTTGATACCCAAGTATGTAAACTTGCCCCTAATTGGATAAGACCCTTTGATGTCACCCAAATTGTCTCTCTTGTTGCTTATTGACTTGCCTTGCCTTGTCATATGTGCATCCATCCTATCTTTCATATTTCCAAGTTGAAACACTTTGTTCCTAGCCCCTCTTCTTTTTCCTCTTGAGTCCAACCTCCCTCTTCTCTTGTCCTTATCAATGATCACGAGGAGTACAAAGTTGATCGTATCCTTGCGCATCACCACATTCAACAAGACTGTCAACAACATATGAAGTACAAGGTCCTTTGGAAAGGGTTTCCCCTTCATGATGCCGCATGGGAACCTCTTTCTCATCTCTAGAATGCACAATTGGCCATCCAGGAGTTCAAAGCTTCACTAGAAACGAAGATGTCACCAACTAGCAGTGGAGGAATATGTAACAATATGGAGTTTAGTGAAAAAGTTAGTAGGGCTCATGAAGTAGCAAATAAGACAAATTAGCCTAGAATATTCCAAAATTATTTAGGAAGCTTCTTGGGAAGCTTCCCAGCTAACTTAGCTTGCACTCCAAGTAGGTAGTTTCTAGAAGGAAACTTCTAGAAGCTTCCAACTAACTTAGCTTGCATGCCAAGTAAGCAACTCTTAGAAGGAAGCTTCTTGAAAAGCTTCTCTATTAACTTGGCTTGCAATCCAAGAAAGCGGCTCAAGGAAGCTTCTTGAAAAGCTTCTCAAGAGCCTTGTATGATCCTTATAAATACAAGAGCCAAAGCTCATGCTAGGCATTCAAAGTTTTCCTACATTCAAGTATCCCAATGTGATTTTCCATTCTCCTATTTCTCTCCTTGGTCTTGGTCTTTTACAGTCACAATCTTGACCTTGGCATTCTTTAGTTTGCTTTGAAATCTCACCACTTCTTTGTCTTTGGCTCACAGTTGGTCTTTGTATCCAAACTACATTTCCTTCTTCTGTTGTGAAGCTTGCACACATCCAATTGTAATTGCCTCAATTCCTTCTCTTTATCCTTTTGACCCATAACAAAGGAGACATTATGTCTTCTTAATTCAAAGATCTCCTATGTCAAAGAGTTCACCTTCTTCACCTCCTCCTTGGATAGATTTTGGTCTTTAGCTAACTCTTTCTGCACCTTCTCTTCTTTAGCTTTCTTGGTGTAGATTTCTTTGTGCATGCTTTGCACCAAGGTTGTGTAATCCTTGATTTTGGGGCACTCTTGTTGGAATTTAGGAAGTAAGATCTCTATTAATTGTAGCATTACTTCCACCAAATGTTTCACAAAATAGGCTCCCTCTTTCACCTACACCGTGGTTCTTAACTCAACTTGCCTTCTTCTTTGGCTAGTACTTCATGGGAAGTTTAGGGTTTAGGCCAATGTTCAAGAATCTGCTTCTCCCAATTCTTGAACATTGGACTTAATTTTGACCTCTTCTTCCATATGTTTCTCATTTTGACGTTCTAGTATTGTATGTTGTTGTTCCATTTCTCCTAACTCCTCTTCTTGCACTCTTGATTTTCTATTGGAACTTTGTGGAGCATTAGGCGGTTGAGAAGTCTTCTCTTCATCTTTAGCACAATTCTCATGCTCCATAGTTTGCTCTAAATTTAGAGCCAATTGAGCATCCTTGTACTGTTTTTTTCTCTCAAGTCAATTGCTAATCCATCCATAGTAAACAATCTATCTCTTGCTTCTTCTTTATCTTCCTCTTCTACTTTGGAGTCTTATGCTTCTTCCTCCAAAGATACATCTATATTACTTGTGAAATTCTTCTTGATATCTTTGCAAGAGAAGAACACTTCTTCTCCTTCATTGGGGTAGCTCTTTCTTTCTCCATATGCACAAATTCCCCACTAGTTTCAAGGTTGCATCTGCCTCCCAATACTTCTTTATCATAGATTTCCCTTCAATTTGGGAAGAAAAGTACCAAACTGGTTGGAAGTGGCAAGGGGATTTCTTCCTCTCTTCTATGGTAAGAAAATTCAAACCCATTTAGAAGTGAATCATGAGGAGTGCCAAGTAGTTAACTCCATTTTCTTCTTTGAAATTTTTGTGTAGAGCTCTTGCTTGATGGTAAAACATGTTGGCCCAATTTATTGGTTCCTCTTTGTTGATGTAGTGGAGTAAGACCACTTGGTTGTTTGTGAGGTAGGTAGTTTATTTGTGCCAAAAAAACTTCATAATGGCTTCCACGATTGCTTTTTGGACCAATAATGTCCAACTTGCAACTTATTGTTCCTTTGATGCTTTTTAGCAAATATGGCTTTGATGTCCTTGGTCAATAACTTGTTTGTCAACTTTGTATAAATGGTCATTAATCTTGGAGGTCCTTCATCTAGGTTGAGTACAGTCTTCTATTTATCTTTGGTCCAATTATAACAATTGTCTTGTAAATCCCTTTATGTTCTCTCTTCTCTTCTCCTTCATATCATGAATAATCCAATAATCACACAACTCCTAGTTTTAGAGCAAGAATCACACAACTCCCAAATCCTTGCTCTGGTTCACCTCACTTCTATAATGGATGGTCCAATTATTGTAATACCAATAGCTAGATAGATGACCTAGAGATGAAATTTAGTTTGGTAACATCTGGAAGGATGTTATACATGATGGACTAAGTAGATAATATAGAGGTATCACCAAAAGACTGCTTCTACTAATAGGCCATAAATCAAACATGCTTGGAAACTTTAGATCAATAGCTAGGCATATGATCTAGAGGTGAAACTTAGATTGGTGACATGTAGAAGGATGTTACACATAATGGAGAACATAGATCAGATAGAGGTACCACCAAAAAGCACTTCTACTAATAGGGCAGAAGTTAAAATAGACCTGAAAACTTTAGAGGCAATTTTGGAGGCCTAAATGGATGAATTAGGCCTCAAAAATTTGCACACCTCCCCCCCCCCCCAATAGAGAAAGAAATTTCAAGTCTTCCCTCTCCCTTTGTTTGTCTCACCAAGAGCTTTCCAACAATACCTCACCCATGTGATTCTGAGATTCCTATAAGAAGATTCCCTAAGATTCACTCCGGTCAAAACCTATTTGACCAACCAGATGGGACCAAGACCGACATGTCACCCATCCAAGCAAGTAATCTAAGGGTGGAGCTTGTTGGCAGGTCACCTATCCATGTACCTAATCCTATGGTAGAGCTTCATTGAAGGAGATCCTCCTTGGCTATATATTAAAGAGAAGGTGCTCCTTTGGGGCATCGGAGGATTGAGTGTGAAATTTGTGTTTTCTCTCTTGTATGTCTCTTGAAGAGTTCTCTTGTCCTCAGAGTTTTACATTTATGCAGTATAGGATATTGTGGATGGCTTCTAGATTCTTCCTTGTGGATTTTTGGATGAACATTGTACCATGGTATCTCTCAAAGAAAGTTTATGGACAAAGGTGAATGTAGGTGCGCTTTGAAGGTAGGAAAGATTACAAAAGTGGTAAAGACTTGGAAAATTCTAGCTTTACACAAAACTGAAGACAACATTATTGTATTAGAAGTGAACTTGTCCATTGACTTCGTGGTTTTATAGACAAAGTCTTCAATCACTCAATGGTTGGGGACCGGTTGAATTCTCCTTCACACTTGTCATGCATTTGGTATATAGTACTTCTCCACATAGGCAAAACATTCAATGAATTGTCTTTGTCTCACATGCAAGGCCGTTGCCAAATGCAAATAATCATCCTTCAAGGTCAACCACCTCCCTTGAATGAAAATGGTCTTTAGTGGCAATTCTTAAACCAAGTGATGGTGCATTTAAATGTGTGTATGATATTTGGATGCATGAAGTTTGGATCAAAGTTCTTCCTGGTTAACATTCTTTCAATATGAGTTACTCCATGCCAAAGTTACTCACCTCTAACCAACCTTCAGGGTCATTTCTAATTTTGCATTATTCCTTCATAATGACTTTGGCTTTGGACTTTTGGCATTCATTACTTTGCAAAAACAAACACAAGTCCAAAGTGAACTTACACTAAGAAAATTTCCTTCCTAAAGATTAAATCAGCTTGTCATATCTTTACAAACAAGAGTGGAATTAATACAAATAAATAAAATTTGTGAAAATGTGTACACTACACTAGATATTTATTCCTTCTTGCATATGGTGTATATAGAAACTTTTAGAGAGGTATTATTTGAGTAAGAGATAAGCCTAGTATCTTCTTCTTTTTGCAAGACTAGCATTCCTCTTTACATTCTTTACCTTTAATTCAACAAACAATTTCAGAAAACATAATTTATAACTTGCTTTCATATCTCTCTATGGTTCTCAATAAAGGAGTATTTGAGAAGACCAAACTTGGGATTAATATAATTATCCATACTCGTAATTATTATACATTGATTGTATATTCAATGGGATATTTATATTTTTAGTAGATGAAATCTTCTACATTTCCTTTCCTAACTACTATCTTCCAAGAGTCTTCCAATCTTAAAGCTTCCATATAGGAGTTGAAAGAGTAATGGAGATTCTAAACCTTGTCTGATCAACCACTTAAAAAATTATATAGCTTTGAATAATATTACCTTTAGTTGAACAATTTCAGTTAAAGGGAGCAATTTAAACATCAAAGTTCATGCTACAAAGAGCATGAATTTTTCCATAAATGTATAATTAGAAGAAAAAGGAGGCACAAAATCCCATTAAATTACTAATAGTAAGAGGGAGATCTTGGTATATTTTAAGTTACCTTTGAAATTTGTGGCAAAGATAAAAATGCATAAATAAAGCCTTGGGAATAAGAGGAGTTGGAATATTGGTCAATACAAACAAATTTTCTTGAAATATAAAGACAATGACTATAAAATTTAAATTTTCTCTTTTCTCTAGTGAAATTTCATGATTGATTCAGTAGGTTTGCTTTCCAACCTGATTTTTCATTGCAATTGTAATTAAGAAGTTTGTTGAGGAAACCTCATAGTTGTATATAATAACAAACCACCTTTGGAGTTCAACCTCACAAAGAAGAGATACAAATTTCAATGGTTTGCTGTAGAGTAGGTTATTAAATTTAGTTGAAGATATTTTGAAACAAAGAATAAGACATTAAGTGATGCATATGCCTAACACTACATATTATTGAGATAGATTTTATAGTTAATAAAGTATTGGCTTGTGATTAAACTTTGGTTGAGACAATTGTCCTTAGTAAAACTTGTAATTAAAATTTCAGTAAAAGGTATTGTGCATGAACAAGGAGATGCAATGATTGGATTTGCAAGAAGAATATCCAAGAAAAAGTTCATCCATAAGTAAAAGATGATACTCTATGAGATAATCACACTTAATTTTGATAATATAAAATAGAGCTCATTAGAGATTCTATGTAAGGTTATAATTTCAGCTAAGAGTAAATATGTATGACTTATTGCATGTATACCTCAACCTTAGTTGATATTAAATGCTCATTGTTTTATGAGCAGTTTATATTTCAACTAGGATATATATGTTACTATAGATTTCTTGGTTCAAGAATTGGTTTGTATCAAAATTTAAATTATTGCATTGTTGAAATCTATCCTTTGGTTCAAAGTTTTATAGATTAAAATAAAAAACCTTGTTATTTTTGTAAAGCAAAAGGTTAGAATTGGGTGTAAATAATGATGATTTTGAATAATATTTTCTTTCAATATTAAAAGGGTAAATTTAATAAAATATAAATTTCAATTCCACTCTATTGAGAAAATTCTACAAATATTGTGCTAAACTTCAATTTTATAAATAATAGTAAGTTGTGGATTACCTATGAAGCTAAAACTTGGGTAAGCTCAATGTAGTAACTTTTGTAATATATGGACTAGTTTCTACATTATCAAATAATTTCTACCTAAATTGACCAGTTTATAATCAGAGTTCAAAACTAGAATAAAGTCTAATTATAAAATTTAGAGTATTTCTTGAAGAAGTCTATTTTAAGATCTCCACTAAAGAATGACCTATACTTGAAAAACGACATCTTTAAAATTAGAATAGTAAAAAGTACTAAAAATATTGATTATTATCACAAAAGTCTCAATGATATTAATTAACTCCTAAATATTTTTAATTATCACAAAAATCTCATAGATATTAATTTATTCCTGATTAATAAATATGATTATTTATTATAATTTCAATATTTTAGAGAATATAAATTAATAAATACATATATCTCTCTCTTTGTATATAAGATTAACAATGATTGTAATATATCACTTGAAGATATATCTTCTTATCTATATTTTATTTAGATATTTGTCCTTACTATACTACCTAATATTATCATGAAACTCAACAAACCAACTTGCTAAACACTACACATTCTTGGTTGTGTACAAAATGTATAAATTTATGCTTTTATGTTTTTTTTTTATATTAGGTTTATGAGATTATATTTCAACTTGCTTTATCATTCTTATCATGGTTTATGATATTTAGTTATATTCTACTATAAAAATAAAGCAAAAAAAAAACATATTAACATAAAAAGACAATAAACTGAAGAAAGCACGTAGAACATGTGTAGATTGAGTTGTTTCAATGATACATAGAGAAAACTACAGTTTCATTGTACTTGAAATTTTTATTGTTATAGTTTTACCAAAAGAAAATTTGAAGTTATTCCAAAAGATGTTGTTATCTTACCTTCAAGTTATTTTTTTAAAAATTATAAGATTGGTATGCTAGTCCTCTAAGTTTCTCTCATTGGAATCTTTGAATTTTTTGCTTTTAGTTATCAATGCCTTGCAAAACATTTTAATTCATCACTATTATTTGAGTTGATTTTATAAATCCAAATTGTGTGTCATACTAATGAATGCATCCAATGTTGATCATATTAAACACCTATTTTATAATCTAGTTCAGCAGATTAAGGAACTTCAATTATTTTCAATCTACTAATTAAGCTAGTTAAGATAGTCAATGAAATATACAAAAAGTGATACAACATACATAGAATAAAAACAAGAAGAATATGGAGACACCATCAACGTCTAAGGATAAAACATATGAGGTAAAGTGAGCCTAAGTATCAGTAATATCAAAATGAGAAATAGATCTTATTATGCATAGAATGTCAAAGTTACATAAGTCAAACTTTTTACATATTATTGAAGTACCTAAAGAGAAATAGACCTTATTGTGCCTAGAATGTCAAATTTACATAAGTCAAATTGTATACATACTATTCAAGTACCTAAAATCACCACCAAGAGTGATTAGTCTCATATAGATTGCACTAGTCAATACTTGTTATAAAGAAATAAGCGCCTGCTATTTATAGTAGGGTGAACAGGAAGATAGAGAACACAAAGTCCTTGACAAACATGCAAAACAACATATCCACAGTTCTGGATAACTCCAAGGATGAGAAATAAAGAGGTGACTTTGTTGCATGTCCCAATACTTGGAGTCCTTAGTTGTTGTCACTTGTCCAAGAGGATTGATGATCACCCTTCCAAAACTCATTTGCATGTGCAATCCATAACTACAACATCTTTTATTTTGCACTTCTTATCTTGGATCTTTACAAGTCTACTTTAACTCAATCTTTTTGTAATAATATATTAACATAATTCTCAATTCAAATATCCATGCATAATTAGGTATCTCTTGACATTATAGGAATTTATCCTTTGTTGTCCAAAAGGACAAAAAGTCTTATGGATCTCTCTTATATCTAATGTAGTACCTCACTCATAAGTGAGCAATAAGATGTGGATGGGTGGACCAAACTTAAGCAAAACCTCATCTTATAGACAAAATAGTTGGTGCAGGTTCAAATACCCTAATGCAACGTCCAAATAAGATCCAAGTGCTTGTATGAGCATGTTTAAACAACAACAAAGATGTGCCATAGTAGCAAAATAAATAAAGGTATCAATTAAAAGAAAGTGTAAAGCCTATTGAAACTACTGATCCATTAAGGAAGATTACAAATCTCAAGTCCAATCTAAAGACAAAAGAAGCAAAGGATAGAAAATCATATTGTGCTTGAAAATACACACTATTTCTTGTTATTGTAATAATATCTAAAGAAGAAAACATCTCTTCCTCGCTTCCATTACCTATGTCTCCAAGATTGGCCTATCATAACCATAGAAAGGGATTAAGGTAAAAGTATTAAAAATATACCACTATGCAAAAAGAAGAAAGGATTTCCTACACCTTCATTACATATGTTTCCAAGATTAGCTTATTGAAAACTACAAGAACAGAAAAAAGTAAAGGTTTTAAGAAACAAACAACTACCTAAAATGCTATAAATAACCATTTTTTTAAGACAATAAGCCTACCTCATTACAAAAATAAATAGAGATTTTGTTTATGTGCAAAATCCCGTATAACACACTCACAAGTCCTTGTTTTGATGATACCACTAGAGACTCCTTTGATCTTTTTGTCAAAGGTTCTCAATATTAATAGGAAGATCGGGGAAGGAAGAACTATGAAAAGTAGGTTGGTTAGTCAATGAGCAATACTAGAGGAGAATACTTCAATTGCCACCTACAGATCTCTTAGTATGAGAAGATATTCATGTTAACATATACTCTGTAAGAACATTATCTAAGTAGTATGGGACAAAGTCTTTTGACTCTATTTACCTACTAAAAATGCATGAACCATATGTAAATGTAGTACATCCCTTTGGAAAGTAAAGGTCAGGTGGAAACCTAAAGGAGATAACATCCTCTTATCCTATTTAGTTTAGGTGTTCTGTTTACACCTTTATTCTCAAGCATATAGCAAAAAGCTTGATAGTCAAGTGGTCTAAGGGTTAGCCTTGTCTAGTCTATAAGGCCTACAATGTGTATTTTGGCTACCAAGGATGGAAAGACCACACTTGGTATGGCCGATGTAGAAAAAGAAAAGCAAAAAAATGAGTCATAGCAAATATAGATCACCATAAGCGATCTCCTTATCATATATTACCAAATTGACTAAAAACAATGACTCCATCTTGTAAGAAGATATGATGGTAGAAAAAGGAAAGAAGGAGAACTTTAGAATGACCTTGCAAAAGGAATAAGAATTTCCAATAATCCACTGGCCTACTTAGCTCCATGAAGATAAATGCAGAAGAAGGTACTCCAAATTAAACATTCATTGACAAGATATCTAAGAGTGTTATATTGCAAAGAGATAAAACCTCATCACCTCTTAGTATAGCAAGTTCAACTAATGTGAACTAAAATGCTACTAGAAGTGAGAAAATATTAAAAAATAAATTGGCTAACAAGACATAATAAGAACTTCCTAATAGTAATTGATCTATTGTTCTTATGTCCTTCTCCATCATAGGAACTCAACTAACACCTACCACCTAATTCAACATTGCCTTAGATGAGTAGAATGTTTAGTCTCTTATAATTGAAATGATCTCTTAAAATGTGTTAATTTGAATTTTCTTGTCTTATCCAAAATCTTCAAAGTCTATCAACTACCTTTCTTTGCCCCGTATGCACTCCTCTAGTATAACAACCATACAACAATCAAAATATAGAGTAGGAGTAAGAGAAATAATAACCATATGACACAATGTGCAAATTGATCAAAGTGGTAAGAAAAATGCTATCTAGACTCATCATTTCATAAGAGACAAATAGAATAAACACATATACAAAAAGAAACTCAAATTCCTCCAAAATACAACCTAATTTGGATTGCTAATGAATGCTTCAACTCATTTGTATTCTTTCAAGGGTAAATAAAAAATTATATATCGTGATCTTCAATGTAAAAAATCTTGATATGGTTGTAAAACTCAAATACACATCACAACAAATTCAAATTGTGAAATTACAATGATAAAAAATTAGTCTTATACATCTTTCTCACATGGGTCTTTAATCCATGGTAAAGAAAATAATCAATAATGTGTTAGGCATCATGTATTCAGTACTTTTCTAAGTTGCGCCACATGGAGAGCCATTGCAATAGGGAATGCTCCCTCTTATATCCGCTCAGCCTACAAAACCACAACCTACTTCAAAAACACAAAATCATAAACATCAATAACTTCTATATTCCATCTCTACCATTTTCAAACTAGTCTCTGATAAAACTAAGATATAAATGCAAAGAAATAAAATGTTTTAAAATATCAAATATCACTCTGATATAGGGAAGTAGCAGACCCCATAAAACAAAAGAAGAATGGGAAGACCCCATCAAGCAATACAAGGGAGAGATAAAAGAGGTAGAATGGGGCTATCTCTTATACCAAATATGGACTCTTATCACTCTTATACAAAATAGAATTTGAAAAAACTGAAAAATCTGAAAAATCTGAATCTGAAACCAAGCAAATGTTTGTATAAAATGCTCTGGAACATTCAATGTAAATATGAAAGAACTGAAATTAAAAATAAAAGTATAAACCATTTCTTCGTACCCTACATTTTAACATTTTATAACATAAAAAATTTCCTCTTTCATCTCTCTTCTATCTCTCTTCCGAGATTGCCCCCTCTCGGCTGAAGATTCCAACTAGAGCGTGGTCTACAAATTCGAGTAAGTTGTTTCTGGTACACATGGTTACTGCACAGACGAACATGTGTCTCTGTCCACCGGGACTTGTCGGACTGCTGTGCAGCAAATAGTTGCAATTAGAGTAATTGATCACAATAAGGGTTTCAGTAATAGAAACCACGGTTAATGTTACGATATTGATTCCAGAGAGGATTACGGCTATAGTTATAAAATATTTGACAGATTGATACTAAATTTGTGCCGGACAAGGGAAAAGAAATACCTATTATACAAGTAGACAAGAGAAAACTTCAAGTAATGCGTTCATAAATTTTAAACGGAGTCCACGTAATATATATATATACATATATATATATATATATATATATATATATATATTTATATATCACGGATCAGATTTCGTGAGCTGTAAATCTGTTACGGTCACGAGGATTTCACCCATAAGTTATCCGTCAACTTCCTTTCGGATACCCCCTAATGAACGTTAGGAACCATTGTAGCCTCCGAGCTTCTCACGTTTAAGAGAATGGTGAATCGATGCTTGACTCTCTTCCAACATCACAGATTTGTGGAAGATGCCTTTCTGTTTTGAGCACTCAAAGATTAGATCGGAATCGTCATGTAACTACAATATGCGAAGAATAGCATCACGTTAGCCGTAGAAACGGTTTGCATTTTAATCACGGAGGATACTTAAGATAATTTTCAGGTGACTTGTTTGTTTCTCTTGTATTCACTATCGCCGTCTCTCTACAGACCAAACTCAGATAGATCCAAGAAGTGGGAATCCTTGGCCTGCTGATTCTTCGTACTATTCTCTCCGATGACATTTCTTCACATAAACTGAGAAACCTAAATAGACGTTGAGAAAGTCGACCTTATGTGTGTTAACACCAAAGTTAAGTGTACCCATTTGCTGAGTCTGTCAAATATTGTCACTGCTGTGGGTGGCCTGGTGACAAATCGTATTCTTAACTAAGTTGAGAGTACCAAAGTCACTAAATGTGCTTCAAAAGTCAACCTCTTTTGTGTTGGATTTCATCTCACTCAGATCCTTTTGCTGACAATGTAAGAAATGACAACGTGGATATCTCCATTGGATTTTTAGTACTCATATCAATCAAGCTGGAAGGACAGTAGACTTTCACGTCTGGTTTAGAAATTTTGAGTAGGTATATGGGCCCCCTTCGATGTTTGTTTCATCTAAAATTGCTTGCGATGCACTGAATATACGAGAGCTATTCTTGATATACATGGGCAGAATCAAAACTCAAAGAGGCAATGAGTAACTTGTCAACACGTGGCGAGAGACAACGTTACACTGAGGAAAGCTTGTCCCTGTTTAAATCAAATGCTTCGAATTTTCAGGTCTGCATGTGCTGATGTTACGGAGCATGGCAGAATAAAACATGTCGAACAACAATTATCGTTCGACAGCTAGATATGCGTTTGTCGGTAGAATTTTGTCGAATATAGAATTCCCACTATTCGACCTAACCTCTTCAGAATATGAAAACACCGCCATGTTCGCACTTCTGCCGATGGAACCTAAAACCAGACGATTCCACCATCATCGCCTCCATATTAATCCAAAATACAACTGATCTTTTTCAAGCTTAATTAATCTCACTTTCCCTGGTCAGAGAGCGAAAAGCTGAAGAGAAGAACATTCCACTGGGAAAAAAGAGGCAAGTCTAGTCAGCCCATTCCTTGAACAGTGTCAGGTTCGAAATATCTTATCATCTATTTGAAATCCTCTGAATACCATAAAATGGATCCCACCCCCCTTGTCCAGATTTCCCATAGGCATAAGGACGATCCATAGCAGAACTCGTAGGATCGCTGGAGAGATTTGTTCTGCCCAGCCTAGGACCACCCCATCCATCCGCAATCATGGCGGTCTACTCTTTCTTGCCTGGCGGAGCCATCTATGGTGGTGGGCATGTGGGGGTCTTTCAGAAACCTATGACACAACGGATCCTCACCAGTTACTCTTGTTCGTGGGCCTCAGTACTCTCCCTCTCTTTGTGTGAGTGTAGGATGTTGCTCCAACATGCGCAGGCCCGAAGCGCTCTTTCGTTTTTTCTTCAGCAACTCCAGAGAGTTGCTGAAGAAAAAACTGTGGGGGAAGACTCTGGGGAGTCCACGTAATGGAGTGCCTCAACACCTCACCTCACCTCACATCCCTACCTTTCGAGAATAATTGTGGGCGATTGTGTGTACTATTCTTTTCTGTATTCTAGAATGTTGTTTTGCACCGTGGGTTCAAGCGATCAAGAAAACCTATTGTCGGTCATTGGTTCAGATATATACAATAATAGATCTAAGTTAACCACAGCATTGGTTACGTGCAATTTTTGATGTCCAGTATCTTAGTCTTCGATAAAATTAGGATTTAAGTGAGGTGAGAATGAAGTTTAATCGTGGTATCCCGCCAATGTTCGCCCAGCATATTTAGTTGTCAGAATAATCGAAGTCGACAATGTCATTGTCGGTTCTCCTTTCCATGTTTTACCATTTTCGTCTCTCCCTTGTACGGCTTTATGGGTCTTCCCATCCTTCGTTTTCTCCACGCGGTCGCCCTTGTATATTCCATGAGTTTATCGCTCACTTGGGTGGCTGGGCCGATCATTCTCAGTTTGGTTAGTGTTCCTAATGATGCGGATGTAATGTGAGTGAAGCACGAGGATGATTAATTTGGTAACTTCAGAGTTAGGGAATCATCATGATGCCTTGCGCCACTGGGTAGGCTTATTTCCCGCGGACTTCAATATCACGCTTCCCTCGCCTTACAAAGTTCACTACTACAATACTCTTCTTCTTTGGTGAAGACTAGGAAGAGTTTTTCAACACAGCTTTAAAAGCGTGTGCTTTTCCATCTCCTTTTGTTTGTTTCTCCTCTGGATTACATGGAAAAGTAGGCCATGAGTGTACCACCCCGGAAGCTCGACTGGTAAATACGCCCTATATATGTTGACACCCAAACTTCATTCATATGTTCATTCGGTGACGAAAAGTAGCTAAGAGATCGAGGAGAGTAAGTCTAGTGTGCCACTCAACTTACGAATTCAATTTATCGACATTGGAACGCGCTGGATACAGAAGCCTATCGTGAAATCAAGACTCAAATAATTTCTATACAGTCGCTAAACGTACGGCATTTGTCATGCTACTTGCCAAAGTTGCAAAATTCAACTCTTCTAGGTTGCGACGCGCTCGAGACCTACGTCTATCGTGCAATCAAGAATACATGCTTGAATCGGTAAACGTAGGTTAATAGTCAAGGTACTTGCCAAACTCGCCAAACTCAACTTATAGACATATGAACGCGCTCGTGATCCGAGTACTTTTTGTAAAGTCGATTAAAGACGGTCACGTATCATGCTAAAGGACAGTGCTTGGCAAACTTCTCGACATGTGAACATGCTTGGGGCCAAAGGGGATGTGCAAACAGGAAATTCACATGTACGAAGTCTGCGTAAAGCATGTCAATTATAAATGCTGCATGCCAAACTTGCGAGATAAATATCTGAAAACTCTCGAGAACCCAAAGTTTCCAAACAAGAAGCCTACACTCAAATTTGATGGAACTGATACCATGCTACGTACCAAACTTGGAAAACTCGACTCTTAACGTGTTGAGATCCTGTCTTAGTCGAATACCAACTGGGGCTTAGCCCCACATTACTTCTTATGTCTTATCCTTGCTCTGCTTGTTGGGTCTTCCTATGTATCCTATGTGGGTCGTTTTCTAAAAGAATACCAACTTCCTAGCCAATCTTCAGTTGCTTTTTAAGAAGGAGCAATAATGCTTGGAACCACACAGGCAGTGAAAATTGTCACCTCATGTAAGTTCAGTTAATCCAGATATTTGTAGCAAGGTCGAATGAACTTATCTTGTTGGTGTATAGAAGAATTTGATAGCGAGAGTCTTCAAAATAAAGAAAATCTCCATGTTATTTTCTTCTTTTTCTGTGAGAATACCTTACACTTCACGTATCAGATGAACTGGGAAAAGAAAACGACGGCTGTCCGTAAATGAACCTGTCATACCGAAACTCACTGAATATGGAGTCTCCTGGATTTTCCTGCTTTCGAGCCTTGGATGTTTCCTGTGCTTAAGATACTGCAGTGCAAGGTTATTAGTTTTGATATTGAGAAAGAACAGAGATAATTCGATGGTGTCTCTAACTTTTTGTTGGAAGAGCGTTTGACATTTGGGTTCGACGACTTTTATACACGGCATTTCAAAAATTATTCTATGCGAAGGTAGGCGACTTTCGTTCGATTGAGTGGAACTAGCACATAGATACTGTAGTGACCCATAGTTTGATGGAAACCGGATCGGGTGATGTAAGGCGTTGTGTGTAAAGACCGTAGTCAACCAAACAAACAAACACACGATACAGACAGCAATCAATAAGTGAAGTCAAGTCGGGTCGGTTCGGGTTCGGTCGGTCCAGTTCGGATCGGGTGAGGAAGCTAAAGGAAGGAATAAAACCATCGAGCCCGAGAGACCTTTTCCTGTCTACACAATATCCTGTACCGGAGAAGATCACGGACTGCCGCTGGGGCCGACGTGCCGCCGACGACTCCAGCCAGCCCAGCCCGGGCAGATTGCGTCCATTGGACTGACGGCGACAGAGAGAGTTTGCAGGAAGAGAGTGGTCATCTGGCAGCAGAGTAGCCACGCGGTGCCTCCCCCGCACATGTTCTCTTTCCGCATCCAGCTGGAAGAAGGCCCGCAGTTCCGGTACTCGCCGGTCATTTAAGGAACTCTGCGTTTTATCAGTTCTCAACTTGCCTACCGGCGACTTGTTCGGACTTGCTCGCAGCTGTGATGGCCAGCCAGAACTGCCGCCTACTACAGAATCACGTGGCTTATTCTCTCGTTCCTTCACCACATGTCTACCAGTCCATCTTCTTGGGCTCGTAAGGTGAAGTGAGGCAACTCACCTTCTCTCTTCTGACAGGCAACCGGTCTGGGGAGTTGTATTACTGGAAACTACAGCGGTAAACTGGCTACCACATCGCGGGTCACCCTCCGCACGGGTATCGGCTGTAGCTTTGGACAGTGAATCCCTCATGTGGAACCAGGAAAGGAGACTCCTCCATATCTAAAATACATTTATCAAAAGTCGAGTAACATGATGCTAGAGTACGAAAGTATTGGAATTAGAGTGCATTTCTCCTGAAGTTTCTCTTTGTGCATTATAGAGTGCTCTCCTTTGCAGACACGGTAATATCCAACGGGTTATCAGCGATTTCTAGAATCAATCCGGAGAAAAATAGAGGGAAAAATAAAGAGACTCCAAAGGTAGAAAAAGAGGAAAAAGGATAGAAAGCAAGGAAAGGATAGGAAATGCACCAGTGTTGGGGGGAAAAATCTTTTTAGTACCGCATGTTTCAATCAGAAGACATAATTCTAAACTCTCTACCCAAGACGACTTTTGTAACTTAGTACTATTCATCTTCAAGGTAATGTTGTTCAATAGAACGTTCGAATAGACCTACAGTCCTCGTTTAAATGCAGTGACAATTCTTTGAATGTTCAAAAGTTTTATTTTCTAGAGAAGTAAACCTCAATACAGCAACCCTGATTTTACGAATGGAGCACCTAAACTGCTACAATATTCCAGAGATTCCAACTTTAGCACTGACTTTAGCATGTGGGCACTTTGACTGGACAGTCTCCGCTTGGTTGAATACAATGAGTGTCCGTAACTTCCAGATTACACGATCCAACGATGTACAGTAAGAATAGAGGAACATTCCAATCTTAAAGGCCCCGTCGGGCAGCCCGAACTGGGACGAAAGACGGTTGAGGGAAGGGGAGGTTGTTTGTTTGTTTGTTTGTTTTTATCGTTTTACTGGCAGGGGGAAGAAGCCACAGTGCCACACTGGATGGCTGGTGTGCTCGCGGGGGTGGGGTCTGTCGGCAGTCTCTGCAGTCAGACTGTTGTTCCCCAACGAGCCGATTACCGCATCTTCAAACTTGGGCCGCCGATGGATTAACCGAGGGCCGCGATCAACACTGGTAACTTTAATTGTTAAATTAAATCTGAAATTTAACTCCGATAGAGGAGTCACTTGAGGTAATTCATCCCGGCAAGTTTTGAACGTTTCCGCTTCACGGGGAGCGCCGTCGATGAAAAGCCAGGTAACATATTCTTGAAATCAAGAATATTCATAAAATCTACCGAACAGATTTGAAGAACCAGGTAGACCAAGATTCCAGGGTAATCGGGACAAGGTTACCGAGCAGTGGTCTGAAATTTTTACACGAAAGGGAGAGGAGGGTAACTGGAAGAGATGTCAGAGAAGGGATACATACAGCTAGGACCATTCACAGAGGGGTAGCTGGTGGTGAAGGTGGATCTGGCGCAGCTGTGGTTGGAGGGAGGAACGTGGTAGACAGGCCGCGCGAGGAAGCTGGAGGAGGGAGGAGTCGTCGGGGTTGCTTTGGCTGCTGCTTCGCTGTGTGTGGAGGGGTTGCTTTGGCTGCTTTATATCTTTCGACGAAGAAGGATACAACAGTTTCGCTGGGGTTTCGGACTGCGGTGGTGTGGCTTTGACGGGATCCGTCTTGAAACGGTCATATAGTGGAAGAAAAGAACGGAAGAAGGCGGTGCGGACGAGGGGAGTATGATTAGGAGAGTGTACTGGTGGTGGTGACATAGAGGACGATGGACATTATTCCGTACATTCAATTGATTTGATATGATCATATGAGGAGGAAGCAGCGGAGCAGAGCTTAAGTTAGACAAACGAAGGAATTAGGGAATGCGGCAGCAGAGCACAGATAGTGGCGGAGAAAAGTGCTTGATTGTGTGGGAGGAGACACTGTAGAAGGTGGTGGGGGGGGGGGGGGGGGGGGGTTGGGGGAGAGTGAGAGAGTGCATTCGGACGGCAGTGGAGAGGCAGAGGAAAAAGGAAGAGAGAGAGAGAGAGGCCGGTGGAAAGGGAGGGTGGGACGCCTAGGCCGCGGGCACGCACAAGAAGAAGGAGGAGGAGGAAGGAGTCAACTAAAAGTATCGGAGGAAGGGAGGAGTCGGAGGGACGGTTGCAGTATCAGGGGCAGAAGCGCGTGTGAGAGCGTCTGGTTTCTCTCGACCAGCGCCTCGGTTGCGCCCGGCTGGCTCTTTCTAGGTCATTCATTCCCTCATTTTGCACACGAGCGGGATGCGGACATTCACGGACTGAACGAACGTCGACGATCCAATTCCATTCCATATTGTCGAGGATACAGCTCGCAATGCTTTTACTCTCTACATCTGGTTCTCCCCGTCTGGTCTGAGCTCGACCGAAGCTTTTTGGACTACCTCCGGTCTCGCTCTTTTTTCGTTCTTCCGTCTCGACTTCTCTTTTCTTTTCTTCTGCAGTCAAATTTGTTACGGAGGTTGAGCTACCTCCTATTAACCAAGCTCGAATCCATCTCATGGTCGTGGCCCTTATGGACATTCTTACCGCTCCTTCACTGCAGTTCATCAGATAAATTCACGGACCACTTGTGATCGGAATATTGTAAGCTTTCTCTTCCCCACCATCACGTCAGGACTTGCTACCATTCTCGTAACTTCTACATCCACACTGTGTTAGCCGGGTTTATTCTCTCATTTTTTCACTGTAGAACCAAATGATGACTTTTTTCGCTCCGACTCTTCGTGCCATAGGTTGTCCGGTGATTTGGTCAGAATATGTCCCTGTATGTTTGTAGCGAGTTTCTTGCGCAAAGAAAGTTAGCATTTTGTTGTTAACTGGAAAGTATTTGGCAGTTCTGTCCGTCGGTTCTCCTATCAGATAGCCTCCCGCATCTCCATGTCTGGTCATTTATCTAGGGTCTTCCCATGTGTTGCCTTGTTACTGCTATCATCAGAGTTGGTTGGTGGTTCGGCTGCCAAAATGTGCACTTAGTGGTGTTCTGACATGGTGGCGTTAATTTGTTGTACAGGGTAGGAAGAGGAGTAATTACTCCGGGGTTTCTTCGACTCGAAGCTTTTTGCGGAGAGCACGAAGTCATCCAGGGTGACTGTAGAAAAGGAGGAGCTGGTTGAACCGTTCGTAGTTCAATTTTATTTATTGGAACAGGAGATCATCTTAGCCCCGAATTGACAAGTTAGGCAAGACTTCATTGTGGGAAAGGTCGAAGGAACAGGTATTTCAAGCCTTGAAATCTGAACTTATCGAGAATTTGTCGACAGCCGAGATGCGTGCCAGGGGCGGTTCTGGGATTTCTTCAAAATGGATCGTGATGCTGTGCGTTGCGAGTTTTATAGTTGGCACGCTCTTCACGAACAGGTGACATGTCATGATACATCTTAGCAAGTGTTTGCGACATGCTTCTGAATTGGTGCCGTTACAGTTTGCGTATACGCTCTAAGTCGGAGATTTCGGGTCCGGGTCGCAGTTCGGAATTGAAGCCAGGTTTGAGATATACCGTCGAGATTAAATTTTCTCGATTGTGACTACGTTAAAAATCAAGAGAACTGCTACTGTCTCATCCCGAAAAGGTCCGATAGGAGCTCAACGAACAAGGGTCTAAAATAGTTGGCAGGTAATGCTAAATTTGACGAGACTGTTGGTTTTCAGGATGTGGCAAGGCCCCGACTCAAGAGGTGGTATTGGAGAGGAAGTATCAATTGAGGCTAAAAGAATACTTGAATCAAGTGGAGAACCTTGCGACTCGAAACCTGTAAGTGTCTTGGAGTTGTGTATGTGGCAGAAGGGAACAAATACGTTTCAAGTTCGGACAATAGCTCATGGACTTTTTGCTGGTATAAAGCTCTATAAAGGAATTGACGCCTGGATTTTCAATGTATATAACTTCCCTGCTGAGGAAATGAATTTAGTGGTGCTCGGATAGAGAGAAACTAGTCACCTAAAAGACTCGCACAGAACGCAAGTTTCTCAGTTGAAGCATGATCGAGAATTCTGGAAAAAGCAGGAGTTCGTTTTATCTTTGACCGGGAGAGCTTTGATATTGTTATATAAGTTGCGGATTCTTGCATATTGGAGGAATCGTAGTGGACTTAGTGTCAGTGTTTATAAAGAACTGTTGAAGTATCGGAGTAGCAGTTATTCTGTCTTAGAATGTCCTTGTTTCGGATATGCTATTCCCTGAGAAGAGCCTCTAAACTGAGTAGCTTAGTAAGGAACTTCTGTCCTCTTCAGTTTTGCAGACAAACTTCTTGGGTGAATGGGGTTTGCAACCTGGAGGGGCATATCAGAAATGGCAGGATGCTTAGGAATGGGATCTTAAAACCCAGATGCAGAAGAGATAAGAACCACAGAGAGAAGTTTTATGCTCCTATTCCTATATCACGAGGAGTGATATAGGAATAGGAGTCTAAAACATAAGACAATACAGTTGTATTAGACACTACAAGCCAGGGCTTTAAATGTAGTTCCTCCCTCCGTATCAGCCCTCTCTTTACCACTGAAAAAGGAGTACTTCTTTGCTTTTCCAGTGCATGACTTGTTTACGAGCATACTCAACATATGTTCAGGGTATCTGACTTAATCTTGTTTGTTTCAGAAGCCTGTTAATGGCGATCAGAAAGACATACTAAGCGAAGTATCTAAAACTCATATGGCAATAAGGTAAGGTTTAAGCTATATCATTCATAATGTGTTTGCATGTATAGAAGACATATACTTTCAGCAGTTGTTGAATCACGTTATCTCCTTCATCACCTCTAGTTCTCTGGAGATGTTTTGAGGAAATGTCAAGCGTCAAGTTCGGTCAGACATGTGTGTATCGAGCTGTGTAGTTTACAACGGGTTTTGCATTGGATTACTCAATATGTTCTGAGAAAAGAACGGGTTGTACAGGACTCTGGACAAGACCATTTCTTCACTGGAGATGGAACTAGCTGCTGCACGGGCAGCCCAAGCAACTAGCGTCAACGGATCTCCAGTTTTGGAGAAACCAGTTGGAGAGGTCAGCGAGGGCCGTCAAAAAGCTTTTGTTGTCATAGGAATTAATACAGCATTCAGCAGCAGAAAGCGACGAGACTCTGTTCGGGAGACATGGATGCCTCAAGGTATTGAATTTCAGTGTCAGTAAAATTAGTATCCTGGCATTTTTTTGATTTCTCCTACCATAAGGCCATGCAAGGTGATGTAATCTGTTTCCTTGACGTGGCTACCTAACCGTGGATAGGACGGTCGGGATTTTATATGAAATGATATCCTGCGTAGATATATTGATGGGAAACTTCGCCCTAAATTTAACGGTGCCCTTACTCGGGTTCCAGGTGACAAACTGAAACAGTTGGAGCAGGAGAAAGGCATTGTTATAAGATTCGTTATTGGACATAGGTAAGGATGAATACTCTTTATACTACCCGCAAAGAGGTGAAGGTTTTTTCTACGGTACTGTCAACTACAGAGTCAAGTCCGGTCAGATTTGGGTATGATGGAAGTGGGCTGTTTACAACGAGTTCTGTATTCCATTACTCAATACACCAGTAAAGAGATAACCAAGTATTTGTCTCTGTAGCTACTGGTAATTAAGGGAGTATTAATATACAATCCTGGAAGAGGAATAACTTATACTGTTCGTATTCCTTGATGCAGTGCCACTCCTGGAGGTATTCTTGACCGTGCAATTGAGGCTGAAGATGCGCAGCACAATGACTTTCTGAGATTGGTTCGTCTCGCATCGTTATAGTTCTAGGATTCACTTCGAGCCCAGGATCTACCATTCTAGCAAAGGCGTACCTTTTGACCATAACCGTCTGGAGGATATTATTGGTAAATCTATGTGCAAATTGGCTACAAGAGCTCACGCCCTCTATTGCCTACTGCAGGAACATGTTGAAGGCTACCACGAATTATCGGCCAAAACCAAGATATACTTTTCAACCGCAGTCTCAAAATGGGATGCCGACTTTTATGTGAAAGTTGATGATGACGTCCACGTAAACTTAGGTATTGCATGTGTGCTGTTTTGTACGATTGAAAAGTACATCCTATTCAGATGGCCTTTGACTTTCTGCCATACTTTTACTGCAGCGAATTGGGTGCTATGCTTCTTGTCAAGACCAAGTTTGGGGTCCTGTCTGAAAATTGAAGTTGGTTTGAGAACATCTGGCTCTAGATCCATTTTTGTCGTGAACATTTTGAAGGTACAGCCATAAAGGATAAAGTAAATGGACAATTGTGACCAGGACTACTAGATCAAGGATATATATGAGTGAGGAAGTTCTTTAATAGTTAGGATCCGTTCGCTACTTGTTTATCGCAGGTATGCTTGGAACTACCCTTGCCCGTCACCGATCCAAGCCACGAGTATACATTGGATGCATGAAATCTGGACCTGTGCTCGCCCAAAAGTAAGTACTCAGATCATCAACTCAAGAACATTTGTCTCATTGTCATCTATTCAATTTCGAATTGGGTATGCGCTAAACATGAGAGGAAGGTGGCCAGAACATGAGCAACGAGTCGCTCGGAAACGTCATATAAAATTAGCTGAGTTTAAGGAGCTCCTTCTGTTCAAATTGTCCTGGAGGCAACTGGCACTAAGAAAATCGTTGGAGAATTTCAAGGAAAGTTTGACTTGCTCGGGAAATAGGGAGAGTTTTAAGAGGGGACACTTATTGCTTAGGACTTGAGAAAATTGCCTCTTGCAGGAAAGAATTGTTCTGCTCTTTCAGACTAAGTTTCTAAGTTTAGAGTATCCGAAGTAGCATTAAGGTTTCTTGAAGTATTCCGGAACTAACGGAAGTGGACCTACAGAGGTGTCAAGTATCATGAACCTGAGTTCTGGAAGTTTGGGGAGGAAGGAAATAAGTACTTCAGACATGCAACCGGTCAAATCTACGCCATTTCGAAGGATCTGGCAACTTATATCTCAATCAACCAGTAAGTAAAAGATGTCTCTTCTGTTCAGAGTACTGAAGTACTTCTCTCTTTAATTTCAATCATCTCTATGCCAAAAGATGTGGTTTATTTTATAGACCTCTATGCCGACATATTCACGGTGTTTGCCATGCATCCTGTCTTTCTGCTGGAGACATGTATTTCTAAACCAAATCTTGCTACTGGCTCCTACTGCTTTACGGCTGAGGTCTGATTTGATTGCCCTGTTATCCTTTCGGCAGACCAATCTTGCACAGATATGCAAATGAAGATGTATCTCTCGGATCGTGGTTCATCGGATTGGACGTGGAACATATAGATGATCGAAGCATGTGCTGCGGTACTCCCCCTGGTAAGAAGCCGTGCCTGATACAAAGTTCAGCTAAGAACTCCCCCGGTCAATTCTGAATTCGTGTCCGGCAATATGAGCACTTCGTTTTTGTTACGACAGGGGCCTAGTTCAATATCCAGTCTCACTCCTGGCGAACTTTTTGTGGCTGTTTCTCAGATTGTGAGTGGAAGGCACAAGCTGGAAATGTGTGCGTTGCATCTTTCGACTGGGCATGCAGTGGAATTTGTAAATCAGTGGAAAGGATAAAGGATGTGCATCAACGCTGTGGGGAAGGAGAGGGTGCCGTATGGGGTGCATCATTTTGAGAAACAACTGCCTTCCACTGGAAACTTCCCGCATCTAATTGCCTCATTATTTAACCTCACTCATGAACTCCCAGTGTCGATTACTTAGAATAGAAATCAGGGCTCGCACCAGGATGGAGGTGTGGAGCAAACAAGGAGCCGGGGAGGGCCAGGAAGGCTTGTTGGATAGATTTTGTCATATCTCTCCCACGTTGGGTGATTATGTCCCTGTAAGAAGTCTCCTTTCCCTTCATCAGATTGTATTTCCAAGGGTAGGTAAGTTATGGGGTATATTCTTGAGCATCGAAATGTACATGCAGTCAGCGTGGTCTTGCCTATTTTTAGTTCTGCCGTCGGTGCCAGTTCTTGGTTCTGAGGTGTGTTTACAACCTGCCAAAGGGTTATTGCGACAGTTTTCTCCACTGTCACCGATGCGTAGATGTCTCTGTTGCCTGCAGGTTTTTCCCGAGGGCAAAAGCAGTTCAATAACAACCGTGCTCGCCTACTGTGTTCAATAGTCCCATCCGTAGGCAATCCTCCAACCCACGTACCCAGTCACTACCCTGGACCTGGATATTACTTTTATGTCTGGTCTGTCAAAATAAGTTTTGTAGGTCATTATACAAGCATACTCTCATGGAGGGGTCACCCAAGTGATAACCCATCGCGAGAGTTGCCGCAATTCAGTGTAGTTCTCGGGCTTGACACGGTTTCTTTAAACTTAAATGAGTTATGGAGACTAGAAGGACGACGGAAGGGCTTGCTATAACAGATGATTAGTGTGGAGGTGAGAAGTGCGTTTCCTGCGTGGCCGAGATTTTATTTGACGAGCCAGCTATGTCTTGTGGAGATCATTCAAGCTTGGGAGTGGATGGCAGTAGACATTCTGGTGTCAATTGGTCCAACCACAAGGCGCCGCCATCCGCGAAACTATGGCTGGACTTACCGTTCCCCATAATTGTCCCTTGTAGTTTGATCCGGTCCGTACTTTCAAAAGAGGGGTTAAGTTCCTGTACAATGTGTAGCCACCACCCCATTTTATATCATCGAGAGTTCGTCCCTCTACCAATCAATTAGAGACTTTCGAGTCTTCTGTGTTATATTATTTATGAACATGAATTGTTACCAAGGCTCTGAAGCCAGCTTCTTCCATCTTTGCGTTTTCAGTTCCAATGTTTCTTTCACGTGAGTCCGTCATTTGAATGATTGTGGAGTCATCTGCTTCTGCTGTAAGTTGAACAGGGCCGAATCGGCTAATCGAAATTTGAATGTTGAGATGATTGACACGGTTGACCACTTCGTTTCCTTGGCGAGGGACTTTCGAAGACCTGTTCTCTTCGGACTCGTTATAGTCCGTACTTTGATCATGCGTACAGGGTGTATTTGAAGAGTACTACCCAGGTTAGTAAATTTTGAGACATGTGGGATTCATACAAGACTTTGAGACAAGTGGGATCACGGAAGGACTTAGCTGTCAAGTCTCAGAGGAGTCTTTTGGACTCCAAGTGGAATGAAGATTTTGAGTTTTTCTGCCACTTCCCCAGGAGCCAGTGAAATTCCGTCTGTTATCGACAGGGGAGAAGTTGCAACCCGGGCCTGTTCTGCTTTCGTAAACAAGCGCTGTTCAACGTATCTTAGCATAGAGACGCTGCAACCCCGTTGTGACTATTGAACTTCACAACGCCTCCGGCATGCCTCTCTCCTCGAGCTGGCACTACGAGCTCTGCTTTAGCTTTAGCACCCGTGGCGGATTTGAGAAGCTCGTTTCGCTACTTCTTCTTGCTTCTCTCGTCCTTCAGACTTAGAACTTGGGAGTTTAAAACTGCAGCGACCACTTTCAGACTTGGGGCACGAAGATCGGGGCTCTGGCCTGGAAATCGTGATTCGCGTGGATCGGGTTGTGGGGTTTTAGCGCCGAGTATTCGGCTCGATGGATATCAATATCTCGATTACACATGAGCACCGTGAGTGTTCACATTGTGCAGGTTGATCATATCCTTCTTGACGTTTTCCAGAATGTACTACCAGAGTTGTCAGATCCATACGATTGAGCTCATGAACACCTAATTGATTTGCTCGTTTGCAAGAATTTTCTGGGTTTAGGCAGTTCCTGGATCACAATCAAATTAGGCTAATCATGTACAGCAGACCACGACAACCATTTGCTAGTTCGAACCATGTAACTACTACAACCATGTACCCAGCTCCACTGACCTCGCTGTCTTTGTCACATCGACACCTCAAGGAATGTTTAGTGCCTCTGTCCACTGCCTTCTAATTCGAAATCTTCTATGCCTATCTAATCTTTCTATCTATATCTACGGGGACTATTTAGAAGGCGTATACAAACTCTGATTTTAGACAACTTTAGGTAGTGTTTTCTACTTTGCACGTTTCTCTAGGATACTTGGGATAATTATTTTCTCATTCCAGTTCTACACACAACACTTACTGATTACTATCTTACAAATGAAAAGAACTTGTCATGTTTTGGTAGAGTGTATTTGCTTGGACTAAGTATCGTTATTAAAATTCACAGATTTGAGATTCCTGTTGTAGATTACGCTCTTGAAATTTTAAATTTCCAAAAATATATAGATATAAATATTTATGTAATCTCTAAAACACACAGATATAAATAGCTTTTTAATTGCAGATTCTACCAGAGTATATGCATTGAGCAAAGATAAACTAGTGATGGAAAGAGTCCCTTTTGGACAATCTGTCATCTGCGTAAGCAGAAGTCGTAACCGATGGGTATGAGAGCCACTTTACATAGCAAGTGATGCTCGTTCCACCAAGGCGATAGCCAGACTTGACGAGAATATGCTGAACATGGTCAGTAAACGGGGACGGAATATCCAAACCTGACAAGAAATATGCTGAACATGCTTAGCAAATGAGGACGGAATAACCAAACCTGACTAGAATATGCTGAACGTGTTTGGGAAATCAAGATGGAAAAAAGTATTGTTTGTCTAACATTCAAAGCGTCAAGTTATACATGAACTGAACTTGGAAGTGGGTAGAAGAAAGTTTCGTTACATGATCTTTCCACGTATTGTCCTTCAGGATTCCTGATATCCTAGGTTAGAAAGTCAATTGAAAGTGAAGTGTTCAATTCTTTCTAATGAACGATTAAGACGAAATCTGTTCATACTTCAGTCGTGTAGTCATGTGACATGTTCACCGTAACAGAGCCTGTCGAAGTCTTTGAACTGTTTATGTTTATGTCACATTGGTTATATGAGTGGCAGCGTTCTATTCCAGTAAACCTACATGTCTGTGACCTGGGGCAAGATTGGATCAAATCTAGATGGGCGAATCTTGCATCGCCCATCTAGATTCGTGGGTTGACGATGATGATATCTATTGATGCATCATCACCGTCGAATAGATATGAGGAGGAATTATTGTGTTGAATGCTTATTCTGGCTTGGGGTTGGCAACTTATGAACTCAATGGTGTCGACTAAGATCCCAGACAGCCAGAGTGCCAAATTTTGGAACTCTGGTTCATTCGTTCTCGGAATTCTACATGGTGGTGTTTCTTCCAAATTTGCATTTGAACTGAGGTATAGACTCCGCAGATTACAATATGCTGTTTCTTGACACACAAATAAGAACGTTTAACGGCCGGAGGCAGTTATCAGCAAACACCCCATTTGTCAAGATAATCATACATACAGGTAACGTCAGTTAGAAAAGTCATCAAGGAGAACATAATCAAAATGTGGTTATGATTCGGGGTCATGCCCCCTGTGATGTAATTGAGTATATATGTGATACTCGATGCTAGATGATCTACTTGCGATGAGGAAGGGAGTTCAAATTTTCATGTGAAGAAAACTATCGGTCATGTTTCGAACTAATTGGGAATGTTGTTGCGTCCAAGGAGAGGTCTACTTGTGCGCAGGACAAATTGGAGTCGTCTCAGTCAACTCGTGAGATCGCATAGGGACAAGTCGTGACGAATTCGTCCGGGAAGAAGTCATTTGACTTCAGAAGTGATTCGTCCTTGCAATGGCACTGTAGACCTGCCATTTGGGTCTACGTCTCATGGCATTGAATCAGAACAAGTCCATCGCAGCGCAGGACAAATTTGACTCGGCGGAAACATAAATGTACCCGCATAAGACCTACCGATCAAAAAGATGCAGCACGATGAGAGAAATAACCACATGTAGACCCCGGGGGCTTTTCTTCCCTCAAGAATGCGGGCCTCATGGACCTAAACAACATCTATTCTCAACTACTGTAGGAATCCCCGGCCCATGCGACTTTTCAACGGGTCTGGAGAACAGCAGATTGATCTATGTACAGAAGTCGTCGAATACTGCCGATAGATACTGCAGCAAATATAAAAGGTTGTAGGGCAAACAGTTAGGTGCCTGGGGTAATTCGGACCTTGCATGGGGTGGGAATCAAAGGGTGGATAGGTTTTGAGGACAAAGAGTCTGGGGCGGAGGAAGGGATGGGGTCGACGTAGTTTTGACTGTATCTACAAAGAAAGCGACAAAACTACTGTTTGAAAATCCGAGGAGGACTGCGGAATAAAGGGGGCGATAAGCGTCTTGAACGACTCGAGCACATGATGGGAGCTTGAGCTTTGTCAGTTCGAAAGATGATTACTGAAGAAGTATTTGAACATTAGGTCTAGGTTGGGAAGGTGATGTTTGTCGAGCTGACGATGTCCCTGGGGCGAGTAGTCGTATGCACGGATCGAGAAGCACTCAAAACATTGTGGAGGTATTGCTGCCATTTTCGAAGGACCTTCGTTCAGTACCTGTAGAAGAAGATTGGAAGTCAAGATCCAGTCTCGTCTGGCTTTCGGGAGAGAAAGAAACACACGGAGAGATTATTAGTCATAGAATGAACTATTGTGTCAGTTCTGCTCAAGTGCAAAACATTGGAGTAGTGTAGCTAAGTTTGGGATTATCTGCGCTTGGATTAGTGGACATATCGTTGCTCAGTTGTGCAAAGAAATGGGGAACTGTGCACCGGTGAGACCCGCAGGAAGGTTGATACATCCGGACGGGAAAGTGGAGCATTTTACGAAACCAAAGCAAGTGGCCCAAGTGATGATGCAGAATCCGCAGTACTACGTAGGGCCACCAGCAGTGCAGCGAACCCCGAAAGCTATTCTGGCTGGTGATGAGTTTATACAACCGGGGCAGCTCTATTACTTAGTTCCCGCGTATCTCATTCGACCCGAAATGTTCCAGTGGCAGAAAAACCGTGATGACGGCTGCCAGAGAGACAAATCGCAGATCTCTGGAGCTCGATCTAAGGTCAGCGAACAACATTCTTTCTTCCGAAGTAAAGAACTCGGCTAAACCTCCAGATTGTAGGCCATTGCTCTTGCCAGGTCTTGATACAACCTTCTGTGTCTGATACAGGTGCCTGAGCTGGAGAATAAGGTCTGCGCTGTAATGGAGCCCAATTGAGACTTATTACTACTGGTTACATGGATCAAGGGTAAAGTGGCAAGGGGACAAGTCGCTGGGAGTTGCCCTGAATACAATCGTAGCAGAAGCGTTATCATAAGCATGATTAGCAACCGATCGATTTCAACAATACAGACCTTGTACTATATAGCTGGCGCCAAATGGTCGCCACGCGGGAAACGACAGAGATGGAGCGGTGATGTGAGCTGATAATATGATACTTTAAGCTGCTGGAGTCGCAGCTACGCCCACATCAATCACCTCTGGCACTACGCAAGAGACCGCACACCACCTTTTTGATGTCACCTTCGCTTTGTAATTCCAACCTTTCATGAATTCCGTAGTTTGATTGAATACCTTTCAGGCCCCCAGGTGGAGGAATGAAGACTTACAGATGAGGACATTTGAACAATCGGTGCAATCAACCCGCCGGAGGTCCTCCAGTGTATATACGGCCTTTAGGTTTGGTGTTGTACGCTTGTTAGATAATGTAACAAGCTGCGCGCATGGATTGTCATCTGTTAGAACAAATTTGTGCACTGCAACGAGCAATCGTCGATTTCTAAAAGGAAGAAAACAAATTTGCTACACATATGAACCTGTTCCGTGACTTGACATGTCATTTAGATTTGTGTATCTCGTGTATGCTGGAGAATTGTAATCAATATTTAGCTGTGTCATCTATATTACGAACGGTGATTACTTACATCTGGTGCCACGTTCAAATACCTTAGATCCCCAAGCTAAAACCTACTAGCACCGAAAGTTACACAATTTTGCAAGAAGATTTGTGATAACTCACAGATTTGTGTTTAGATACAACTTGAGAGCACTGACAACTACTCCAAGTTTTAAAACTCAAAAGTTTGCGCGCCGAGCTCATTTTCAACAGAACAAGTACGAGAATCCTTCTCTGAGATCGTTCTATAAGCCATATAGTCGTTGCATTCGATGAATGTGCTCATCATCAAAGATCTGACACTTTCCAACAGCGATGAAATTGAGTGATAACGTCTCCGAGAATGACTTAAAACAGACCCGTTACTTGGGCCCGGGCTCTTTGCAGGACCCCAAGTTGGCAGAACAGCTCCAAAAACCCAATATTTGGCATTTTGACTTTGCAGAATCCTAAGTTGGCAGAAAGACTCCATAGACCCGATATGACCCCAAGTTGGTAGGAGAACTCTAGAAAGGACCCCAATTTGCCAGGAGACTCAAAAAAGAACAGATATTTCTAATTTGGCACTTCGACTTTCCAAAGTTTGGCAGAAAAGACCCCAAGTCGACAGAGAGACTCTAGAAAGATTCAAAAGGCGCTAATATTGGCGCTTTGACTTTGCAGAACCCCAAGGTGGCAGAGCGACTCTAGAAAGACTAGCAGACCGGATACTAGCGTTTTGATTTAGCAGAACTGTTTGCCCGCAGAAAGACTCGACAGAACCCGTGATCCCATGATCCTATGTGCCAGTTGTTTGCCATAGTTGACAGTGTGGCCGTTGGTGCCGGGAATTGATGTGCTTATACCGAACACCTCGAGGTTCTTGTTTTCTTTTGGTTGAATTCCAGTCGGGCCTCCTTCAGCTTGAAAATTTAATTAAGCACTCTAATCGATAACTTTGTGTAAATGTCCTTGTATCTATTTTGAAATCCACAATTTCAATCATCATCCCACAGCAAGGTGAATGCACGATCTATTCATCTTCACTTTCCACGTCAAATTTCAGTGATCGATGTGATTTTCTTCATCTTCTCTAGATTGTCTTAACATCTCAATATTTCCATAAGACTTTTAGGCATCAACGATCGATACTACTTTTCATCCAATATCAATTTGCTAATATGTTCATACTACTCTAATAAAAACTTAAAAGATATCGTAAACAAAACACCTTTTACATCTCTCACATTTCTGACTGATTTTCTGAACAGAGTTAGACATGATTTTCTTCATCCAATCTGAATCGTCTGCAGAATTCTAAACAATTCCATGTGCCTCTTAGACTAAGGCCAGATGGTATAGTTTCATCTAACTTCCAGTTGTCTACGATCTTCATACTACTCTTGAATCAATATCGATATGGCTTCTCATTCTATCTCAGTGGTCTAATATCTCCATGTGTTTTTTAGATCAATGCTAGAAGTGATTTCTTCATTCCATTTCCATTGTCTAATATAGGAGCACCTGGATGTAGATGGACTTTATAGTATAGTAATTACTAACTCCACCTTCCTCGAACACCAACTTGGTGAGGTAAATAACTTCCCGAAGAGCCCAAACACTCTTGTAATAAAATTTTCATGATCTCTTTACAAATTCCCTCTTGGTACGAAACTGAAATGGGAAATCCGTTTTTAGAATCAAGTGAAGGGCAAGAGAAAGATGACTATATGGAAACATGAATAGGAAATCAAATAGATTTTTCTTTGGTCAATTATCACTATCAAGTAATCCAGTTGATCATGGATGGTGATGTTACATATTCTAAGCAATTTTATATTATTAAAATGAATATTGAAAGAAAAATCACGATCATTTAATTTACTTGATCAAGGAGCTTGATGTTAGGTATTCCAAATAATTATATGTATTAACGTGTGTATAAAGTTTAGGGAGGTTTTTGGCCTGCTTTTGACAAACAGATGCACAAATCCTTTTTTTCTGCAAAGGGAATCAGATTTGTGACCAAATTATTGTTACAGTTTGAGTCGCTAACTAAATTAACTAACAGGTTATCTCGTAACTCAAGATACACCTAAAACTTGACAAGCGATAGTATGTGCTGCTTTCTTTAATTTTGCTAATCCTTGTTCAAAAGATCCATATGGTTTTGCTTTTGTGTCACATTTGCGAGTTCATATTCCTTTGTACCTTTGTGTCTACATAGAGGGTAGCTGAGTTCATGTAGCTGAGTTTTTTACTTCTCTTGACCTTCTTGGTATTGTGCCTCTTGTTCAAGTGCTTTTGCACATACGTTCAAGAAGTATGAGAGTAGAATGGTTCAATTTGTGTTTTCCAATTTTCATGAAGTTTTTAGATGAAACAGATGGAAAACTTTGTTATTTAGGAAAACCTTCTAGATGATGTTGGCTAGCATACATATGAGAGGTCTTCTCTATTGGTGTTGTGGTACGAGATATGGTACAGATATTAGCAAACACCCCTTTGTCCGACTTTTAAGTATTGTGAATGACACGCATTCAAGCCTTTCGAAGGAGATGTAAGATGAGGACTATGTCTGATCATGGATCTCATATTTCAGTGAACAAAGTTTTTATTCCGATGTACAGTTCAAACTACTTTTGTGGACGGACTCTTTTATGTGGACAAAAATACCACGATATATATTTTCAACACGATTAAAAAAAACACCCAAAATGTTTCACATATAATTATATATGATTTAACAACAAACCTGGGTAGCCCCACCACTTAATATTTGCCCAATCATTTCCTGTAAAAAATTATGTAAATTTTTTATCTTCTAATGTAATACTTTATCGATGATCACCCCGTACTCTTTGACTATTTTTATAATACAAGTTGGTGCTTTGCACTATCCATAAATGCATTGTGCTTATCTGTTACATCTTGGAAATTATTGGTAATCATGCAGACGACATCAGCTTTCTTTTAGAGCATGGATGCTTTGTAGAGCTAGAGTGAACAAGAATCGCTAAAGCAACATGTATAGTGATAGCCGGTCTTGGAGCTGTTGTTGTGATATGGTCCTTGCTGTAGCATAGTCCGTACTTCAAATCTCTATCGTGATCTCTTCTTAGGAACACACCAACACCCTCAATCCAAGACATAGACCCAAGTTGAGAGGAAAACCAAAAAAAAACTTGAAAGGAAATGCAGACCCAAACTAAGAAGAAAAGCCAATAAGAAATGTAGAGCATTCCAAAGCAAAGCTTTTACGAGCATCATAAAGCTAAAGTTGTGAGGAAACAAACACAACTTTGATGCCTATATTAAACTTTGCTTTGACCAAGAATAGATGCAATCTCCAAAGTCAAACCAATTCAAAATGTCATGACCTCAATTTCAATCCACATAGAAATCCAAAAACAAGAATCAAAAGTTCAAGATTGACTAAACTTTATTTTCCTTCCATGACTTGCACAATATAAATAACCGGACTTAAAAGCAATCCAAGTGTTATAAGTTCCTATTCATACAAATTCTCTTAAAATATATGAAATAATTCATCATATATACTCTCTATTTAAAAGAAGTTGCAAGCTTGCTTTCTTTCATAATTTTATGACGTGTTTCTCTATACAACTTTTCTTTTATCTCTACATCAAAGTAGAAGTTTCTATCATCTACTAGGATATCTCTTTGAGTAATAATACTCTCTCTCTTGACAAGTAAAGCTTTCCTCTTACCTTGATTCTAGCTTTCTTTCGAGTGCAATTTCTCTTTCTATATCTTAAGCCAAGTATTCTCCCACAGAGAACTCTAAGATCATCGGTACCTTGAGATTGAATATATTGGAGAAATTTAGAGTTTTAGGTTAAACAACAATGTACACTTATAAAGAGTCTAACTTAGTTTATTTGGAGGAAAGAGATGGTTTTATGTAGATAATCTTAAAGGAATTTCCAACACAAAATTTTATTACCAAAATCATAACTCTGGTAATTGATTGTTAAGTATGAATTATCTTATAAGTTAAATACTATGAATTTATTGAATAAAATTATTATTGAAATAAATAATTATTCATACTTATCGTTCTATTTACTCTCCTTTTCTTCTTCCTTTTCATAGGATACTTAAGATTTCCTCCTCATCTAGGCTCTTAGATGCTCTCACAAGGAAGATACGAATGAGGAGTGAAGAATTGTAGACAAGGAGGTTGATGTTATAAAATAAATAGCTTAATTAATATTAAAGGTAACCTAAGTTATTCAAAATCAGAGCACATTGATTTGGATTTATAAAATTTTATTTTCACATTTAAATTAATAAGAAATCCTTGATTAAGAATGGATAAATAGAAATAGAAATAGAAATAAATAAAAAATAATATATATATATATATATATATATATATATATATATATATATATATATAAATAAAATAAATAAATACATGGAACCACACAATTCTTCACTGGTTGGATTTTGATTCTTACTTTGATTGATTTAGACTCAACTTTAACTATTTTATAAGTTTTAATACTTGACTCTATGGTTTGGACTTTTGGACTCCATATTTTAAACTAATGAACCAAGAGAAATATAATTTTCATTTCCCTAAAATTTATGCATTTACACTCAAATATTTGATTTTAAAATCATATGTTCCAAATTCAAAGAAGTTTCAAACACTATAAAAAACATTCATAATTTTTATATAGAAATTTTATCAAAAGTTCAAAAGTAGATTCTATTTAAGTGTTCTACCATCGATTGCTTTTGACTCCAAAATGATTACTTTGTAGATCTTTATACATACCTTAATTATTTTAGACTCTATTATTATGAAATATGAACCCAATAGAAACTATATTTATCATTTCTTTCTAATATTTAAACTTTAATTTTCTTCCATGAGACTTCTATTATCAGATGGAGAATTCAAAAGCTCTTCGAATTCTCCAGAGCTTTCTAATACTATTGTAGTCACTTACAACCAATAGAATATAAAAATGTAACAAAATTTATAAGTAGAAGTTATTCCATTATTCTACGGATTGCATATTTGGATTCAAAATTTATAATTATGGGTTGCTAATTAAGTTAATATTTTCATACTTTATAATCATAAAGGACCCTAACACCAATAAAAAGTGTAATTTTGTATTGTCCAATAAATTCTACATTTAGACTATATTCAGTCCCATTTCATTTAAAATTAAAATCAATTTGAAAAATAAATTAAAATTACTTGAAACTTCACTATGTCAAAAGTTTACTAGAATTTACAAATTCAAAATTTTCTATTATTCTATTATCTAAGCATTAGGACTCCAAAACTCTTACTATGTAGACCTTGCTATTTGAGTTCATAAGCTTTTACTTCTATAATGAGATGCTCAATATAAATTACTTCGTTTAAACATAACTTCTACAATTAGATTTTTATTATCATTGAATTAGAAATTATAATTAAACCATCAAACCAGTTTTTTAGGTTATCAATCTATTATCTAAAATTTTTCACATTGGTTTTTCTTTTAAATGGGCTATATTAACTTGGTTTGGCTTTTATTCATTTACCTTATTTTGTGAAGTAACAAAGTCTCCTTTTGTATCTTGTAGTTCATCAAACATGAGAACAAAATCAATTTACTAAAGCAAACACCAAGACTTTTGAATTTATAAACTTTAACTCCAAATCTATTAAAACTTCTCTTACCAAATTTAAGCATATGAACCTTGTAATTTGTCATTAGGTCTTAATTTATTGGTATGTTTTCATTAGTACTTGATTTTTAGTCTAGTAACCAATTCATCAAGAGAAAAAGTAAAACTATGAGTAGATAGCATAATCTTACTAATGGTTATAATGATAGGTCCAAAGGTACATATAAGGCTCTTATTTTTTATATTTTAAACCACAATAAGAGGAGCTTAGTTTTATTAGAAAGAGAAATATGAAGTGGAAAAGAGTGAAAATAATAAAGTGATTAGAAATAAGAGAGTATTCAGACTATTAAGAATCAACTTAAGGGGTTTCTACTATAATCAAGAAAGAAAGGAATCAAACATTTGCTTTGTCTTGCCATTTGTAGCATTGCACCTAGATTTCTTGGACTCTAGAGTACTAATGTTGGTAGTTAAAAGTATTTTGGTAGTTACTCATAGACTACATGTTGACGGTCAGATTTTGTGTTTGAGGTACTGACTACATGGCAGGGCCATCGTCACTTAGCACCGTTTACACCGTTAGTAGGACTGTTAGGGTTTTAGACCTAACTCAAGTCCAAGTGTACACTTTCAAAGTGCAGCTTTAGAGAGCTCACTTCTTTGATGTTGAGCCTTTGAGTTCTTGGCTATGATGGACCAAAGCCGATGAGCATCACCTAGATTCTCTTAGCTGGAGTGGGTGTAGCTTGATTATAATCGGTGTCCAATTGTTGGTAGATTATTGAGTGATAGATCAAGTACTGATTGAGTGTGATTTGAGTTGTGTAAACAAACTGATTACATTTGAGAAGTGAGGTCAAGGAGAAATCAAATGCAAGAACTAAGAGTGATGGTGGTATCTCCAAGACTTGTTGATAGTTGGTAGATTGATCTGAGTTCTGATTTTCCCTAATGTACAAAAGCTTGTTTGAATTGATGTAGATTTGGCATTGAGGCCCATGGTGTGCGAAAGCACTAGGCAAATTTTGAGCAAAGAGAAACAATTTTCAAATGGTAATTGTGATTTTGAGCTCAAGAGGTGAAAGCAAGACCAATTTGTCGCGAGTTGAGCTCAAAAAGTGAAATTGAAGGTGGAGTTGGGAACTTATCCTTATGAATTTGTGATTTGGAGAAACCTATCATTTCAATTTAGCTTGAGTGGAGAGTTAGCGGCAGATTTAGGGTCAGCCAACTTTAGGGATTTACATCAGATTTTACATCAAATTTATGTCAAATTTTGGGCTATGAGATGCTATGAAGGCCTAGAAGGGCCAATAAGCAAGCTTGCTGACGTGAGGCTAGCTAGTCTAGAGTAGATTTTGGTCCTTGTTTGGCAAAATTTGCCCACTTTGCTAGATTGTGCACAACAAGGCTTAACCCCTAGATGTTTGGTTCCTAGACTGATGCCTTAGCCAATTGGTCATGTGAGCCGACTTGTCTCTCCTTAAGATGAACTTAAGATGAACCTTTGATGGCTATTATGGTAGCGCATCATGGACTAAGAAGACAAAGAACCCCAACTCCATCATACTATTCCAAGGCTAACACTCCAAGACTCAAGACATTGCTCAATATAGAACTCAATGAGAGAGAGAGATAGTTGCAAATGAAAGGATGATGAGTTTGATGATCTCCTCAGTCCTTGTTTATATACTTGTGAAATAGTTACACACTAAATTTATTATTTATCACAATAACTCAAGTTACTAGGCTAAAAGTCAAATAAAGTCAAAAAGTATAAAGGAATATCCATCCACATGGGCATATTTCACTAAGCATGTGATCTTATCTTGACCCAACCACTAAGTCAAGGATTCCTTCACATGGGCTATCCTTGGACTATAGAAGAATCCAAAACAAAAAGGCTTGCAGACCCGAGTTCTCAACTCTCTCTTCAAAGTCAAACACCTAGGAACAATACCAAGTCAACACACTAGAATCTAAAATAATGATGCTCATCTTTTCCACTTCTTCTAAA
>OX419756.1:28350422-28584766 GCA_948567375.1 Lunularia cruciata
TCATCATGTTGGGTGAGCACTGCCTCCAAGCCCCAAAATACTCCAATCAATATGAACCTGAAATGGTCATCCTTTGATCGGTCTCCTCAAAATAAGAAACAGATGTCAACCTCTCCTTGAACTCTACAAAAGCTCTCTCCTACTCATCTCCCAAACACCATTCTTGGGTAAGCTTGGTCAACTTTGTCAAGGCCTTGGTAATGGCAATAAAACTTCTAACATAATGGTGATAGAAGTTTGCCAACCCAAGGAATACTTGCACTCTATTCACATCCATGGGTTGAGGAATACATCCAATAGCTCCCTCTACCTTGGTATGATTCACACCAAGTCCTCTAGGGTAGATAGTGTGACCCATATACTCAACCTACTCATGGAACCTACACTACCTATGATGTAATTTGAGTCCATGAGATCTCAACTTCTCAAACACCTCCAATAATTGTCTCTCATGCTCTCCACAATAGTGCTATAGGCCAAAATGTCATCAATATAGTACCAAGAAAAATCCAATCCAACTAGGATCCTATCCATGACCCTTTGGAACTTGATAAGAGCGTTCTTTGACCCAAATGGTATGAACTTCCATTGATACAACACATCCTTGCTGTGAGGATCAATAGCACAAAATGCTATCTTGGACTTATCTTCCTCTTTGATTGGCAATTGACCATATCCTACTCAAAGATCCAAAGTATTGAAGACCTTTGCATACCTATTTGTATCAAAGATTTCCTTTGGTGTAGGCATGGCATACCAATCAGCCCTAGTTTATTAATTGATAGGATGGTAATCTCCACTTGTGTAGTTACTATGCATATCCTTCTTGGCTGGCATCATTGTAGTTGATGCATACTCTCCATGTGAAATCTCCACCAAACCAGTCTCAAAAAGATCACTATTCCGGTTCTAAATCAATGCTCTTTCTATATCACTATATCAAAAAGGATATTGGAAAATTGGCATACCACTATTCAGCTCAATCCCAATACCAAGTCCTTTTAGAGCTCCCAAATCCTTCATACTAAAGGCACAACACTCCTATAGCTCCTCAAGAGCCTCCAAACTCTTTGTCTTTCCTCTCCTATAAGCTTGGGTCCTTGATATGGCTCCCAAGTATCCTCTATAAATGTCATAGGAGTGGAAGACGTATTGATTGGCTGCTACACAAGGCCCTTGGGAGCAGTAATGTCATGCCCCCAACCACTAGAGGTCCCAACCTTAGTGTGAAAAACTCCCTCCTTCTGATCTGACTACAAGCTCCATACATCATCTAGTTGCATCCCAAGTAGACCAAGGGTGTAATCCAAGTAGACCACATTCACCCGGATGGACTCCAAGTATAACACTCTCCCTAGTAGCCACTAGTTGTGTCCCAAGAATACCCTATCTACTCAGTCCATCACCTCCAACATGTGCTTGAATTGTCTCAATAGGCATAAAGCTCACAAGTATTTGAGTGATCAAGCGCATCCTATACTACTTTGCTAAGCCAAAGGCTCACAATCCAGGTCATACATTTTAGGTCTATAGCATGACCTAACACTTGATGCATGGATGCCTTTGGCATTGCTAGAATAACAATAATATTGGTGCAAAAACCCATCACCCACTCTCTCTCATCGGCATTGGGCTCCACCAATTGCTATAACTATGAGTCCCAAACCAGCTTAGGATCTCCCTCTCAAAAAGCATGGGAGCATGGGAAACTCATAAGTGTGGGAAAAGAAGCTCTAGGCTGTCCAACTAGGTTCACCATTACCATAGGTGACCTATCAGCCAATACCACTATCTAAGATTGGCGCCCAACATCCAAGATATCATCAATAATGATGTGGTCTAGTCACTAAATCCCGTCATAAGCACACTATAAAACCTCTCTAAGTAAGAGGTTTGTCCACCAAAGACAAAGACAATGAGCCCACGATCCCAAGTCTAGATGCATCTAACAACATGATAGGTCCCATCCAAGAATAGACCTAATGTGTACTTGCCATCACTCAGGTGCAAGAATCACCCATCAAAGGGATGTTCTCCAAAATGTAAGTTAGAGAAATGGATTGATGAACTTGGAGATGTTGTAGTATTTGTAACATCTCCCAAAACACACCAAAACAAGGATCATGAAGACCAAAACCTTAGCCAGTATGTGTATGTCCTTGACATGGCCATCTAGAAATCACCATATGAATGGGACCATTTCTCTCCAAATCTTGCGCCCCCATTAGGGAATTATCTATTGAAAGGGTCTTTTGGTAACCCCTAACTGCTAACATTAGTAATAACTCAAGATACCAATAGGCCATGTGTGCCACATGATGTAGAGAGACTCACCTAGTAGTCTCATCTCTCTTCACATAAAAGTACCTCTGTACTTCTATACCCGCCTATAGTACTGCAATTAGTCTAGTGCTAATCTCGCCAAACAATTCCAATAGACATACTCCCTCTACTAGATATTGCCAAACAATGAGTGTGGTATCCAAAGGTGTCAAGGTAATCAACTTTGGAGGCTCATCCTCACACTGGTCACCTAGTGGTACAAAGGCTCCACTCCAAACCTATTGCACCAATTGATCTACATGTTATTGCAATGCCTTCTCTAAACTCCACAAAGGAACATCCAAGGTGGATAGAACAATCCCACTTGTACTCCAAATCCAAGTAATCTCCTCTGGTAGTGGAGTATCCTTTGCATGGGCGTTCATCTCTAATAAATCACCAAGCCAAGTAATAGAACCTCTAAAAGTTGAAATTGATGCTACCATGGTCCCTCATTATAGTGAGCCAAGACTGCCACTATTCAAGCATACTAGTAGGCAACATACTTGTCCCTCACCTAACTGCCAACTTGGTCTATAGGAGGCTTTCACCTCCCAATAGTATACTAAAACCCATGGAGTACAACATTGCTCCTGCAACTAACACATCATATGATTTAGTTATGGTCGTAATGGCTTGAGCTCTCACCACAAAGCTATCAATCAGATGATTGGGTTGAATCTGAACTGTGAGCCGGCCTGTCTCTCACTCAGGATCAACCTCTGATGGCTATTATGGTAGCGCACCATGGACTAAGAAGGCAAGGAACCCCAACTCCATCATACTCCTCCAAGGCTAACACTCCAAGACTCAAGACATTGCTCACTAGAGAACTCAATGAGAGAGAGATAGTTGCAAATGAAAGGATATTGAGTACCTCCTCACCCTTGTTTATATACTTGTGAAATAATTACGTACCAAAGTTACTAATTATTGGAGTAACTCAAGTTACTAGGCTAAAAGTCAAGTAAAGTCAAAAAGTAGAAAGGAATATCTATGCACATGGGCATATTCCCCTAAGCATGTGATCTTATCTTGACCCAACCACTGAGTCAACGATTCCTTCACAGGGCTGTCCTTGGACTATAGAAGAATCCAAAACAAAAAGACTTGCGGGCCCAAGAGTTCTCAACTCTTTCCTCAAAGCCAAACACTTAGGAATAATACCAAGTCAACACACTAGAATCCAAAATAGTGGTGCTCATCTTTTCCACTTCCTCTAAAGTAAGGTCCCCTCTATCTTAGCTATGACTAACTTTAGCTAATCATGACTAATGTAGAACCATCCTTTATCTCTATATAAATAATATCTCTCAAGTACTTGTAATACCAAGCTAAATATCACAATACCACACACATACACAAATGGGTGTAACGGAACAACAAGCTCCACATGTGATGTAATGTGTAGAACCATCCCTAGAGATGTTTGGATCTAAAATAGACACCTCTCTACATTGATCTTCTGTAACTCCAAACCAACAATTGTAGTCTTCCGCAACATAACGAGCTATGCACCAAAGTCTAGTAAGACCTTCTGTAGTGTATAGACCTTCCTTGAAAGTCCCACCAAACAAAAAAACAAAAAAATTCCCCTCTAGTTATCCAATAAGACAACTCAAGGTGTAAACCATGTTCGCTCAAAAGTTGATCTAGTTGGTAACTCTTCCAATCTAGCCATTTTTGCCTACCAAAAACCATTGGTCGCTGAGTGCATCCTATGCTTCTCAACCAACTTAGCTCCATTATCAACCACCTATGCTCTAGTCGTAAGGACCACATCATCCATACTCCCACAAAGCATGGCAACTAATTGGAATATTGGAGCTGGATCAACTCCTAATGTACACAAGTCACTGGTTGAGAATAATGGAAAGCGCATAATCAGTTGAGCCACTCTCAACATCATGCTAGACTCAATCTATATAGTAGTAGGTAGTTGACTAGTAGGTAGTCCATCATGCAACCCATCACCACCTACCACACTTGCACTAGGATGTCAATGAGATATGGATGTCGTCTGTAGTGCCTCAAAGAGTATAAAAGACTAGGGAAGTCTGTCTTGTCTACCAGCCTCTCTTCTCTATGGGTCCAACTCCTCCAATGCTCCTCTAGGCTATAGAGCACGTATTGCACTCCTAGTCACTATAGCATATGCATCCACTTTGTGCTGCTCCGCACATCAAGTCTAAGATGTCTCTATCACTTGCATATGAGGTGGAAGCCTTAGCACCCAAATCTGATCTCCTTTGAGCTATGGTCATGCTAGCCAATCTTTGCTCCAATTGCTTAATGTGAGTAGCCATGGTTGAACCAAAAGTAAGGGTAGGTATTGCACCCTTATTAGGTGTGGATCTTCTACCACTACCTTTTCCTCCATGACATGGAGCTCATCTACCACCTACCATAGCAACTCTACCACTCAGTAAGGGTCTAGCTACAATAGGCCCTCCATTTGCTGCATAGGATCTGGGCTATCCTTAAAAACCAACATGGCGTGGTGCACTATGATGCACTTTGGAAGAAGTAACAGCTAAGGATGAGGGGTCCTTACCAAATCCAAATTTCACCACTCTCTCCTTGACCATGTTGAGCTCAATATGCTCAACCAAACAAAAGACCATTGCCAAAGTAGGCAAAGTAGCATGTAATAATGTAGCATCATAGACTCTACATTGCAGCTCCCTATCCAACATCCTATACCAAAACTGGATTTCTTGGGCCTCAATACTCCCTTAGTAAAAGTGATTAGTCGTCTCATGCGAGTGTATGCCTCACATAGGCTCTCTCTAGCCTTTTGTTGGAACTCTTGCAAGCTCCTCAACTTGTTAGTCCGCACTCCCATGCAGTTTTGCCTCAAACATTGGAAGAACTCCACCATGGTGTTAAACCCCGGTACTAAACCATCTCTAGTAGTAGTACCTCCACTTGTAGTAGCACCATCTCCAAGAGATCCACCAACGCTACTAGAGCTAGAACTCATGGGTACTGCCAACCTACTCCTAGAAACCAAGCATGAAGTGATAGAGATATAGTTTGGAGATCAATATTGTCTCCACAGCTCAATCTCCTTTAAGTAAAATCTCCCAAACTCATGTCAATTCTCCATTAGTGGACCCTCCAAGTGCTAAAATAACTCCTTCCATGCCGTGAAAGGTATAAAAAAAGTTGGGTTTTGCATCTACTGCAAATCACACCAACTATCAAACTCTTGGATGAAGTCATCCAAGCCAATGATACCCACTATACTAAAGTAATGCCTAGGACCTTTGGATGCCCCATAAATCTAGTCTATATCCCACAACAACGATGTGGACACACCAAGTGCACTCTCAATTGAACAAGCTCCTATGCCAAACTCCAACTCAGAGTCAATCTCTTCTCTCATTGAGACATAGGCTGATATTGAGCACCACTCCGATTAAACCCATTGTGTATTACAACGCTATCTCCTCTAAAATCTCCAAAGAACTCCATCATGATAAAGTAACCAAGAATTGCAACCCACAATTGGAACCATTGCAAGTACCCTACCAAGTGCCAACATACCAACCAAACAACACCCGCTAATGTAGCTCTAACTATGATAACTATACTAGGGGAAATGGCAACCTATAACTTACCATCACAACATGCACTCTCACAATTTGTAGATCATCACTTTTTGCCTCACCGGAGAGAAACATAGATAGTCTGAATAGTCATCACTCTAGCTTCACTACCAAGAGCACACTAGAGCACCAACGCTCTAAAGTCAAGGCACCTCACACAAATATGGTGCATAAACAAGAAGTTGAGAATGGAGGGGGTCCAATCACAAGAAATTAAAAAAAAACACTATATCTCATAAATCAACACTAGATTGACTCTACCACCATTTAGCATTTGACATAATATGAGTTATCTACTTCCTAAGCTAGCAAGATCACCAAGAATGAGATCAAATTGCCTCTCCTAGCCAAAGTTACAAGTGTATAGATAATAGTGGAATAGTCACTAGGACAACAAGTGAGTGTGGATCAATTGGCTAGGGCACCAATCTAGGAACCAAGGATCTAGGGGTCAAACCCTATTGCGCACAACCTAGTTGGATGGGCAAATTTTGCCAAACAATGACCAAAATCTACTCTAAACTAGCTAGCCTCATGCGAACAAGCTAGCTTGTTGGTCCTTCTAGGCATTCATAGCCCACACCTTATGCCTTGAAGCCTCTAAATGCCAAAATGAGGCCTTTCTTCTTGCCACTTCAAACCCTCTCCAAATCTAGCAAAACTCCTCCAAATCTGGCCAAGCTCTTCCAACTTGAACTAAAATCTGCCAATTTGAACCCTCTCCAAATCTAGCAAAACTCATTCAAATCTTGCCAAAATCTACCACTTTGAACCCTCTCCAAATCTGGCAGACTTCTCTAGATCTGGCAAAACTCCTCCAAATCAGGCCAAAATTTGATGTAAACTCCAACAAAAATCTGACGTAAATCCCTACAGTTAGTTGATTGCCAAATCCTCGGCTAACTATCCGCTCGAGCTAAATTGAAATGATGGGTTTCTCCAAATCACAAATTCACAAGGATATGCTCCTAACTCCACCTTCAATTTCACTTTCTGAGCTCAACTTGCACCAAATTGGTCCTACTTTCACCTCTTGAGCTAAAAATCACAATTATTGCTTGAAAATTGCTTCTCTTTGCTCGAAATTTGGCCAACTCTTATGCACACCGCTTGCCTCATTGCCAAATCTGCATCAATTTGAATGAGTTCATTAGGGAGAATCAGAACTCAGATTGAGCTACCAACAATCAACAAGTCTTAGAGATACTGATCACTTCTTGAATGTAATCAATTTGCTTTCACAACTAAAATCATACTCAATCAAATCAATACTTGATCTGTTACTCCATAATCTACCAACAATTGTGCATTGATTACAATCAAGCTACACCCACTCTAGCTAAAAGAATCCAGGTGATACTCGTGGGCCTCTATCTACCATAGCAAGGAACTCAAAGGCTCAACATCATAGAAGTGAACTCTCTAGAGCTGCACTTTGAAAGTATACCCCTTGGACTCAAGCTAGGTCTCAAACCCCAATGGTCCCACTGATGGCACACCTAATGGTATGAATGGTGCAATTGACGGTGGGCCCACCATGTAGTTAGTACCTTGAACATGAAATTTGACTGTTGACAAGTAACCTATGAATAACTACCAAAATACTCCTGACTACCAACAGTTCTACTCTAGAGTCCGAGCAATCTAGGTGTGACATTACGAATGGCGTTACATCTTGGACCCAAGCCTACAGGAGAGGAAAGATGTAGAGTTTGGAGGTTCTTGAGGAGCTACACAAGTTTTTTTGCCTTTAGTATGAAGGATTTTGGTGCTCTAAAAATACTTGGTATTTAGATTGAGCTGACTAGTGATGCACCAATCTTTTGACATCCTTATTGATATAGTGATATGGAAAGAATATTGATTCAAAGCCAAAGTAGTGATCTTTTTGAGGTTGGTTTGGTGGAGATTTCATATAGAGAGAATGTATCAGCTGCAATGATGCCAGCCAAGAAGGATATGCATGGCAACTACATAGATAGGCAGATGTGTGGAGATTACCGCCCTACCAACCGACAGACTAGGGCTAATTTGTACACTATGCCTACATCGGAGGAGATTTTTGATGCAATTGGGCATGCAAAGGTCTTCAATACTTTGGATCTTTGAGTAGGATATCATCAATTGCCAATTAGGGAGGAGGATAAGTCCAAGATAATATTTTGTGCTATTGATCCTCATGGAGGATGTGTTATATTTGTGGAGATTCTTACCATTTGAATTAAAGAACGCTCCTATCGAGTTCCAAAGGATCATGGATAGGATTCTAGTTGGATTGGATTTTTCTTGGTGCTATATTGGTGACATTTTGGTCTACAACACTACTAAGGAGGAGCATGAGAGACAATTATTGGAGGTGTTTGAGAGGTTGAGATCTCATGGACTCAAATTACATCCTAAGAAGTGTAGGTTTTTCCAAGAGCAGGTTGAGTATTTGGATCACACTATCTACCTTGGAGGACTTGGTGTTCAGTAGACCAAGGTGGAGGCTATTGCACATATTCCTTGGCCTATGGATGTGAGCAGAGTGTGAGCAATCTTGGGTTGGCAAACTTCTATTGCCGCTATGTTAGAGGTTTTAGTGCCATTGCCAAGGCCTTGATATAACCAATAAAGCATACACAAGAATGGTATTTAGGAGATGAGTAGGAGAGAGCTTTTAGAGAGATCAAAGAGAGAGCTCAAAGAGAAGTTGACATCTACTCCTATTTTGAGGAGACCAATCAAAGGACGACCATTTTAGGTTCATACTAATTGGAGTATGTTGAGGCTTGGAGTAGTGCTTATCCAACATGATGATGATGACGAGAAGGAGTTTGTGGTGGCCTATGCTAGTCGCTCCAACAGTTCAGTGGAGGCAAAATATAGTTCATATGAGAGAGAGTGCTTGGCAATAGTATGGGCAATAGCACATTTTTGATGTTATCTTTTTGGTAAGCCCTTTACTCTCATCATCGATCATCAGCCAATGAAGTGGTTGATGGAGTCCAACAAGCTTTCAGGTAAGCTTGCACAATAGGCTCTGATTTACAATAGTTTGTTGCCTGATGTGTGGTTTGTGTCCAAGTTAGAGCATCATTTAATGCTCCTATGCCATAGTAACACCCATTATCTATCATGAGGTTGGGCTACCGTTGGAGTTTGGACTTCATTGGATCTTTACTATGAGACATCCTTGGTATGTTTTGGTGATAGTGGAACATTTCTCCGAGTGGATTGCATTGGTGGCACTTCTTGACAAGACTAATGAAGGAACGGCTTACTTGTTCTTGGATTGGGATCTTAGTCATTTTGGTGCACTAGTTGAGGTTTTGACTTATTAGGGTACATAGTTCTTAGTGGAGTTTTGGGTCTTGTGTGACAAGGCTTTGATTGAACATTGTACTAGTTCCCAAGATGACCCTAAGGGAGATGACTTAGGAGAGAGAGAGTGGTTCAAACAATGAAGAAAGGATTGTAAAGGTATGGTTTGCAGAGAGGCCACTTGGGAGATTAGGATATCCAATTACCATGGTTGGCCATGGACTATTGGTTCAACCGGCAAGCCTCCTTAGCATCCTTCTCTCCTTACTTTCTGCTCTATGGATGAGATCCATATTTACCTGTAGTTATTTGTTGAGATGCTACTATAGTGTTGGACTTGGATGATCTAGATATATGGATGAGTGCATTTTCTCAACGTGCATAGATCTTTTGGAGAATGATGTTGATGGTCTTTGAGAACTTAGTGATTACTTAGCATAGGGATACCTTACGCTATGAGACCATTCAAAGAAGAGGTTATAGACGCTTGAGCTATCAATTTTATCCAGGTGATTATGTTTATCTACAATAGACAATATCAATGGTACTTGATGTTTTTATGTAATACCAAGAGCTAGCCATATGATCTAGATGTGAAATTTGGTTTGGTAACATCTAGAATGATGTTATACATGATGGTAAAAATAGATCAGATAGAAGTATCACCAAAAGAGTACTTCTACTAATAGAGCAAAAACTGAAATGTGCAAATTCTCCCCCCAATAGAGGAAAGGCTAGCCTTCCTTCCCCCCTGGTTTTTCTCATTGAGAGCGTTCCAACGGTACCTTACTCACGTGATTTTAAGACTCCTACAAGAAGATTCCCTTTGGTCAAAGCTTGTTTGACCAACCAGATAGGACCTAGACCGACATGTCTCCCATCCAAGTAAGTAATCCAAGGGTGGAGCTTGCTGACATGTCACCTATCTGTGTGCCTAATCCTATGGTGGAGCTTCCTTGGAGGAGATCCTCTTTGTCTATATAATAAAGAGAAGGTGCTCCTTTGGGGCACCGAATGTTGAGTGTGTAATATGTGTTTTCTCTCTTCTCTTGTCCTCGGAGTATTACAATGGTATTAGAGTGAGTGTCTTAGTCCAAGAGAGTGGATCATCCCTCTTGGAAGAGCACGAACTACTGAAACTGAGTAATTTGAGGTGGAGAACATAGAGTAATTACTAGACTTAGGAAGGACTTTAGAGAGCGGACGAGATGGATGCACTAGGAGGACAATTTCCCGCACCTAGCTTTCCATCCCCAAATCCATTCCACATCAAGGTTATATACATCCAGCGTGAGCAAATGAGGGTATTGCTAGTTTATCACTTTGGCACGGAATTCATGGATAGAGTGATGAACTCACCAAACCCTGTGATTCTATCTGTGGTGATATAATACAAAGAGTGGGATTCAACAATCTACATTCTATCATGATAATATGGATGTGAATGTCCCAAATCCTTTCCCTTTCAACACTCAAGTAGAAATCCATTATGTAGTGAGACCAAAAGTGATGTTTAGAGATTTGGTGGTTAGGAATTTTGGTAAGGATTATTATCAAAGAGTGATAGCTTCTGAGGTCCCAATGGTAGTTCCGATAGTTTGTGCGCCTTCCAGAGTGATCATATTGACTATGTATTGAAGTAGACATTAGCAATTGAGTGTTACAAGAACCATGGATCTGTAATTGCAAGAGTTGGTGCAAGGAATGCAAGGGATGTTGAATGAATTTTGAGAGATTAAGATGACCATGGAGACATTACGAAGTCAAGTGCAAATCCTCAAGAACGATCAAGCCGTGCAAAAAGAAGAGCCGTCTCAAAACTCAATACTTGCAACTAAAGTACTTAGAGAGGCACTTGTGCCTACAAACCCTATCAAAGATGAAGCCACATTGCTACTCCGGATGAAGAAGACCTGCAACATCGAGCCTTACAAGGTGCATTGTATGATGGAAGTAGTGGAAAATTGGATCTCAAGAATGAATTGATCTTTCAGATTGTTCTCAATAGAGATCACGGAGCATGCTGCAGGCATGTTTGCATGTGGGTACTTGACCGATAAAGCCCTCACATGGTATGATGCTTGGGAATGATCCATGTTGGCAGAGAGAAGGGAAGTCATGTGGATAGCAATGCAAGAAGCATTATTGAAGAATTTCCAATTGGTGGATTCTGTGCAGATGGCTCAAACCCGACTATGGGGATTGAAACAAAAGAATAACGTACAAGAGTATGTAGAGGCATTTCTAGATCTACAAGTTGCAATAACTGACATGAGTCTAGCAGAGGCTCTCGACAATTTCAAACTAGAGTTAAGGGAGCAAATTTGCCAAGAAGTCATGGTGCAAAATCCTTGCACGGTATTTGAAGCCATTGCTTGTGCACATAGAATAATAGGAGCATTGGGTGGACGTGAAGGAGTAGTCCCACCTCAACATTATCGGGCAAAAGTGCCACACATGGATGGACCAATACCGATGGAATTGGGCAACCTTTGATTTTGAGATTGAGGAGCATAACCGCTTCAAGGAGAGCGTGGACAAGTAGAAGAACAAAGAGATGGAGTCCCACGAGGAGAAGGAACTCAAGGAGAACAACGCTGTTCTTACAATTGTGGCCGTATTGGGCACATATCTACCAACTATCGCACTCGTTTCCCTAGAGGCCCCCGGCCCCTTTGTACAGGCAAACTTTGAACAACATGGAGAGGCGCATTGAAGAAGAGGAGGTGGAAATCACTTTGGAAAACAAAGATTGCCAATAAATGTACCTTGCGGCCTTACTGGCTCAATAAGCAAGAAGAGAAGCAAGGGAAGGAAGAAGACTAATGTGCAAAGATTCCGAAAGGCAACGTCACAATTGATTGTCATGAATGGAGTCCTAGAAGGCAATCAAGTGAGAGTATTAATCAATCCAAGAGCAACAGAGAGTTTCTTATCTCACTCTGTTGCAATAAGATTGGGAATAGATCTAGAGAGAGATTGGAGTGAAGAAGTAGAGTTGCCTAAAGGCCAAATAGAGAGGATTGAATCATTACCTAGATGAGTAGCACTCTGTAGGAGAATATCAAGAAGCAATTGAGTGGCGAGTGATACAATTAGCTCGTTATGATGCAATCTTAAGCATACCATGGATGGAGCATTACAACCATATGGTAGATTGGAGTAAGAAAGTAGTGAGAAACCACCAATGGTCAATCATTGGGGTTAAAGAAAATCACCCAAGTAGGATCTGCCTCTATATGTCATATGGACGGCAACCGTCTGTAAGACCGATAGATGTTTCCAGGGTCTAATAAGAGAAGTCCAAAGTGCACAACTCAATGGACAAGTTCATGAGAAATTGAAGGTTGTGGTGGATGCATGTAATACTCCGAGGACAAGAGAAGAGAGAAAACACATATTGCACACTCAAACATTCGATGCCCCAAGGGAGCACCTTCTCTTTATTATATAGACAAAGAGGATCTCCTCCAAGGAAACTCCACCATAGGATTAGGGACACAGATAGGTGACATGTCAGCAAGCTCCACCCTTGGATTACTTATTTGGATAGGTGACCTGTCTGGTCTAGGTCCTATCTGGTTGGTCAAACGAGCTTTGACCGGAGGGAATCTTTTAGGGAATCTTCCTATAGGAATCTTAGAATCACATGAGTAAGGTACCGTTGGAAAGCTCTCGACAAGACAAAGTAGGGGGAGGGAATGCCAGCCTTTCCCCCGTGGGGGAGGGCATCTGCACATTTTTGAGGTCTAATTCATCCGTTTAGGCCTCCGAAATTGCCTTCAAAGATTTTAGGCATATTTCGGTTCCTACTCTATTAGTAGAAGTCCCCTTTTGGTGATACCTCTTTCTGATCTGTTAAGTCCATCATGTGTAACATCCTTCCAGATGTTACCAAACCAATTCTCACCTTTAAATCATATGACTAGCTATTTGTTCTAAGGTTCTCAAGTCTATTTTGGTTTCTGCCCTATTAGTAGAATTACTCTTTTGGTGATACTTCTATCTGATCTATTTTGACCATCATGTATAACATCATTCTAGATGTTACCAAACCGAATTTCACATCTAGATCATATGGCTAACCCTTGGTATTAAAGACCTCCCTCCTTTTAAGACGCAACGTTTAGGGTTTAGAAAAAATGTCCTCGTTGTACAATTTTTGCTCAAATGCTTGCACCAACACCGGTGCATGTGCCAAATTGGCAGCGGGTTCCCAGGTTGCTTCATAGAAGGGGTAACCTTTCCATTGTACTAGATATTCCACCCGCGGATGGCGAGTACCACGCATGCGCTTTTGGAGAATCCGCTCCACTTCATATTCCTCTGTGCCATCAATGACTGTCGGACAAGGTCGAATGTCCTGTGTGGAAGTACCTTGGCCTGATCGGGGAGCAGATTTGCGTAATAGGGAGACATGGAACACTGGATGGATCTTCATGTGTGGTGGTAGCTCAAGGTGATAGGCCACAGCGCCGATGCGACAAAGAATCGAGAAAGGCCCAATAAAATGAGGTCTGAGCTTACGAGATCCAACTAATGTGAGGTTGGTTGTCGATAGCCACACTTGATCCCCAACATTGAATTCCATGTGCCTACGGGTGTGCATCATCATACTACTTTTGTCGATTTTGCGCAATCTGTAACCTGTGCTTGGCGCTCTCTACACCTTGTTGGATTCTAGAAACAAATGTGTTGACTGCATCAACCTTGGTAGTCACTGGACGGATCTTCATCAAGCTAGAAGGTGTGAAGGGATGCTCACCATACATGAGGAAGAATGGAGTGACCTGGGTGGAGGCATTCACTGAATTGTTGTAAGCGAATTCCACCAATGGTAGTAGGTTGTCCCACCTCTCTTGCTCTTCTAAGGTGAAGCCGCGTAACATGTCTTCAATTGTGCGATTAGCCCGCTCTGTTTGGCCATCTATTTGTGGGTGGTAAGCTGTAGACATGGCCAACTTGGTTTTGAAGAAACCAAAGAGTGTTCGCCAAAACAAACTGGTGAATTGGGTGCCTCTATCGGTGATGAGTACTCTAGACAAGCCATGGTGAGCAAAGACTGCATCTAAGTATAGTTGAGCTAGTTGTGGAGCGGTCACCTCCTTGGTGGTAGGGCGTACATGAATCATTTTGCTGAGCCGGTCCACAAAGACCACAATGGAGTCAAACCCTGAGGTGGTCTTGGGTAATTCATAGACGAGATCCATACTCACTTGTTCCCAACGTTGGGTAGGAGTGGGAAGAGGTTGAAGGAGCACTGCAGGAGTTTGATTAGAAGCTTTGTTCTGTTGACAAGTAGGCAGCTACGCACATAGTCCATCACGTCGTTGCTCATCTTGGGCCAATAGTAATGGCACTTGACTGCCTCCAAGGGTCTTGTCCACTTCGACATGAGCTGCAATGGCCGAATCATGACATTCCGCTAGAATGGTGGTGCGTAATTCTAGGACATTTGGGATCTACAATCGGCCCTCTCAAAAGGTGAGTCCTTGGGTGCTGGTGACACCTTTGGACGATTGCGCTTCTACAATCTGTGGATCAGTTTTTGTAGCAGCTAGAATCTCTTGCCAGAATTCAAGGTTAATCTTAACCTCTACCGCCAAGTTGTTGGCCATTGGCATGCGGGTGAATGCATTTGCAAGTTGCTTCTTACCTTCCACGTAGGTGATTGTCATGTTGAAGCGTTGTCGCCATTCTGCCCACCAAATTTGGCGACGAGATAGATCCTTCTGTGTCTCGAGGTAGACTAGAGGTTTGTGGTCTGTCTCTACTACAAATGCCTTCTCACCCAAGTAGTGCTTCCAATGCTTGGTTGCTAGAACGATAGCCAACTCTTCTCGTTCTGTGGTGTGGTAATTGCGCTCTATCGGTAACAACTTTCGAGAGAAATATGCAATTGGATGCCATCCGTCATGCCACTCTTGTTGTAGGACTGCTCCTATTGCTACGCCTGATGCATCCGTAGCCAACTTGATTGGACGTTTTGGGTCATACCACTTCAAGATTGGTGCATGTAGCAAGGCGGCCTTCAATTCTTGAAAGGCCAACTCTTGTGTAGTTCCCCATGTCCACTTCTTCCCCTTGCCAAGTAGTGCCGTTAAAGGCTGTGCAACCTTGGAGAAGTCCTTGACAAATCTACGATAGAATCCCGTCAACCCCAAGAAGCTCTTAAGTTGAGTCTGATCTTCTGGGGCACTTCATTTTTGAATGACCTCTATTTTATCAGTCAATACTTGAATGCCCTCTGCACTTACTCTATGCCCTAAGTAGTCTACTTCAGACTTGCCAAACTCACACTTTGAGATTTTGGTGTACAACTGATTTTGTCTTAGAATCTGGAGGACCTCTCGTAGATGTTGTTTGTGTTCTATCATCGTGCTACTATATACTAAGATATCATCCAAGAAGACGATAACAGACTTATCCAAGTATGGACAAAATATGTCATTCATTAGGCTCATGAAAGTGACAGGCGCATTGGTGAGGCCAAAAGGCATCACAAGATACTCAAAGTGGCCATACCTGGTTCAAAAGGCAGTTTTGTACACATCCTCCTCTGCAATTCAGATTTGATTGTAACCGCTCCGCAAGTCCAGTTTGGTGAAGTATCTCGCTCCATGGAGTTGATCAAACAGGTCATCCATGTGAGGTAAGGGGTATTTGTTCTTCACTATTTGCTGATTGAGACCTCGATAGTCAATGCACATGCGCATTGTACCATCCTTCTTCTTCACAAACAAGACAGGGGCCCCATATGGTGATACGCTAGGTTGGATGAACCCTTTCTGTAGCATCTCCTCAATTTGAGTCTTACACTCCTCCAACTCATGAGGTGATAGGCGATATGGGGCCTTACAAGGAGGTGTCTTCCCCGGGTGTGTCTCTATTTTGTGATCTACTTGCCTTTTAGGTGGTAATCCTGAGGGTAGATCATTGGGAAAGACATCTTGAAACTCATCCACCACATCCTTCAATTTCTCAGGAATTTGTCCAACGAGTTGTGCACTCTGGACTTCTCCTATTAGACCCAGAAAACATCTATCGGTCTTACAGACAGTTGTCGTCCCTACGACATATAGAGGTAGTTTCTGCCTGTGTGATTTTTCTTTAACCCCAATGATTGACCATTGGTGGGTTCTCACTACTTTCTTCCTCCAATCCACCATTGGGTTGTACTGCTCCATCCATGGCATGCCTAAAATTGCATCATAACGGGCTAACTGTATCACTCGCCATTCAATTGCTTCATAATATTCTCCTACAGAGAGGGTTACCCGTCTAGGTAATGATTCAATCCTCTCTATTTGCCCATTTGGTAACTCTACTTCTTCACTTCCATCTCTCTCTAGATCCATTCCCAAGCTTATTGCAACAGAGCGAGACAAGAAATTCTCTATTGCTCTCGGATCTATTAATACTCTCACTTGATTACCTTCTAGAATTCCATTCACAACAATCAATTGTGAGGTTGCCTTTCAGGATCTTTGTGCATTATTCTTCTTCCTTCCCTTGCTTCTCTGCTTCCTTATTGAGCCAGTAAGGCCGTGAGGTACATTTACTAGCAATCTTTGTTTTCGGAAGTGGTTTCCACCTCCTCCTCTTCAATGTGCCTCTCCATGTTGTTCAAAGATCGCCTATACAAAGGCCGAGGGCCTCTAGGGAAACAAGTGCGACAATTGGTAGATATGTGCCCAATACGGCCACAATTGTAACAACGGCATTGTTCTCCTTGAGTCCCTTCTCCTCGTGGGACTCCATCTCTTTGTTCTTCTACCCGTCCCCGCTCTCCTTGAAGCGGCCGTGCTCCTTGATCCCGGAATCAAAGGTTGCCCAATTCTATCGGTACTGGTCCACCCATGTGTGGCATTTCTGCCCAATAATGTTGAGGTGGAACTACTCCTTCACCTCCACCTAATGCTCCGGCTATTCTCTGCGCACAAGCAATAGCTTCAAATACTGTGCGAGGGTTTTGCACCATGACTTCTTGGCGAATCCGCTCTTTCAACCCTCGTTTGAAATTGTCGAGAGCCTCAGCTGGACTCATGTCAATAATTGCGACTTGTAGATCCATAAATGCCTCCACATACTCTTGTATGCTATTCTTCTGTCTCAATCCCCATAGTCGGGTTCGAGCCATCTGCACAGAATCCCCCGATTGGAAATTCTTGAGTAGTCCTTCTTGCATTGCTGTCCATGTGACCTCCCTTCTCTCTGCCAGCATGGATCGTTCCCAAGCATCATACCATGTGAGGGCTTTATTGGTCAAGTACCCACATGCAAACACGCCTGCAACATGCTCTGTGATCTCTGTTGAGAACAATCAAAAATATCAATTCATTCTTGAGATCCAATTCTCCACAACTCCTATCGTACGCTGCCCCTTGTAAGGCTCGATGTTGCAGGTCTTCTTCATCCGGAGTAGCAATGTGGCTTCATCGTTGATAGGGTTCGTAGGCACGGGTGCCTCTCCAAGTACTTCAGTCGCAGGTACTGGGTTTTGAGACAACTCTTCTTCTTGCATGGCTTGATCGTTCTTGAGGATCTGCACTTGACTTTGCAATGTCTCCATGGTCATCTTAATCTCTCGAAATTCATTCAACATCCCTTGCATTTCTTACACCAGCTCTTGCAATTGCGGATCCATGGTTCCTGCAACCCCCAATTGCTAACGTCTACTTCAATACAGAGTCAATATAATCACTCTGGAAGGCGCACAAACTATCGGAACTACTATTGGGACCTCAGAAGCTATCACTCGTTGATAATACTCCTCACCAAAATTCCTAACCACAAAATCTCTAAACATCAATTTTGGCCTCACTACATAACGGATTTCTACTTGAGTGTTGAAAGGGAGAGGATTTGGGACATTCATATCCATATTATCATAATAGAATGTAGATTGTCAAATCCCACTCTCTGTCATATATCACCACAGGTAGAATCACCGGGTTTGGTGAGTTCATCACTCTGTCCATGAATTCTGCACCAAAGTGATAAACTAGTGATACTCTCATCTACTCACACTGGATGTACATAACCTTGATGTGGAATGGGTTTGAGAATGGAAAGCTAGGTGCGGGAAATTGTCCCCCCCGGCGCATCCATCCCATCTGCTCTCTAAAGTCTTTCCTAAGTCTAGCGATTATTCTATGTTCTCCACCTCAAATTACTCAGTTTTAGTAGTTCGTGCTATTCCAAGAGGGGTGATCCACTCTCTTGGACTAGAACACTCGCTCTGATACCATTGTAATACTCCAAGGACAAGAGAAGAGAGAAAACACAGATTGCACACTCAAACATTCGATGCCCCAAGGGAGCACCTTCTCTTTATTATATAGACAAAGAGGATCTCCTCCAAGGAAGCTCCACCATAGGATTAGGGACACAGATAGGTGACATGTCAGCAAGCTCCACCCTTGGATTACTTACTTGGATGGGTGACCTGTCTGGTCTAGGTCCTATCTGGTTGGTCAAACGAGCTTTGACCGAAGGGAATCTTTTAGGGAATCTTCCTGTAGGAATCTTAGAATCACATGAGTAAGGTACCGTTGGAAAGCTCTCGACAAGACAAAGCAGGGGTGGAGGGAACTCCAGCCTTTCCTCCATTGGGGGGGGGGGTACACACATTTTCGAGGCCTAATTCATCCGTTTAGGCCTCCGAAATTGCCTTCAAAGATTTCAAGCATATTTCGGTTCCTACTCTATTAGTAGAAGTCCCCTTTTGGTGATACCTCTTTCTGATCTGTTAAGTCCATCATGTGTAACATCCTTCCAGATGTTACCAAACCAATTCTCACCTTTAAATCATATGTCTAGCTATTGGTTCTAAGGTTCTCAAGTCTATTTTGGTTTTTGCTCTATTAGTAGAATTACTCTTTTGGTGATACTTCTATCTGATCTATTTTGACCATCATGTATAACATCATTCTAGATGTTACCAAACCAAATTTCACATCTAGATCATATGGCTAACCCTTGGTATTACAATGCATTTCAAGATGTCTTACCCAATGATCTACCCTCAAGATTACCACCAAAAAGGAGAGTAGATCATAAAATTGAGACACTGAGGGGAATACACCTCCTTGAAAGGCCCCATATCGCCTATCACCTCATGAGTTGGAGGAGTGTAAGACTCAAATTGAAGAGATGTTGTAGAAGGGGTTCATCCAACCTAGCGTATCACCATATGGTGCTCTTGTCTTGTTAGTGAAGAAGAAGGATGGTACAATGCACATGTGCATTGACTATCGAGGTCTCAATCAGCAAACAGTGAAGAACAAATACCCCTTACCTCGCATGGATGACGTGTTTGATCAACTCTATGGAGCAAGATACTTCACCAAATTGGACTTGCGAAGTGGTTACAATCAAATCCGTATTGTAGAGGAGGATGTGTACAAAACTGCCTTTCAAACCAGGTATAGCCATTTCGAGTATCTTGTGATGCCTTTTGGCCTCACCAATGTACCTACCACTTTCATGAGTCTAATGAATGACATATTTCATCCATACTTGGATAAGTTTATTATTTTCTTCTTGGACAATATCTTAGTATAGAGTAGCACGATGATGGAACACAAACAACATCTACGAGAGGTCCTCCAGATTCTAAGATAGAATTGATTGTATGCCAAAATCTCAAAGTGTGAGTTTGGCAAGTCTAAAGTAGACTACTTGGGGCATAGTGTAAGTGCAGAGGGCCTTCAAGTATTGACAGATAAAATAAAGGTCATTAAAAAATGGCATGCCCCAGAAGATCAAACTCAACTCAAGAGCTTCTTGGGGTTGACGAGATTCTATCGTTGATTTGTCAAGGATTTCTCCAAGGTTGCACAACCTTTAATGACACTACTTGACAAGGGGAAGAAGTGGACATGGTGAACTGCACAAGAGTTGGCCTTTCAAGAATTGAAAGCCACCTTGCTACATGCACCAATCTTGAAGTGGTATGACCCAAAACGACCAATCAAGTTGGTTACAGATGCATCAAGCATAGCAATAAGAGCAGTCCTACAACAAGAGTGGCATGATAGATGGCATCCAATTACATATTTCTCTCGAAAGTTGTTACCGGCAAAGCACAACTACCCCACCACTGAATGAGAAGAGTTGGCCATTGTTCTAGCAAGCAAGCATTGGAAGCACTATCTAGGCGAGAAGGCGTTTGTAGTAGAGATAGACAACAAACCTCTAGTCTACCTGGAGACGTAGAAGGATCTATCTTGTTGCTAGATTTGGTAGGCAGAGTGGCGACAATGCTTCAACATGTCAATCACCTACGTGGAAGGTAAGAAGCATTTTGTAGATGCATTCACCCGCATGCCAATGGAAAACAACTTGGTGGTAGAGGTTAAGATTAACCTTGAATTTTGGCCAGAGATTCTGGCTGCTACAAAAAATGATCTATAGATTGTAGAAGCGCAATCATCCAAAGGCATCACCAGTACCCAAAGACTCAACTTTCATGATGATAGATTATGGATCCCAAATGTCCTAGAATTACGCACCACCATTCTAGTGGAATGTCATGATTTGGCTAGCAGGTCATGTTAGAGTGGACAAGACCTTGGATGCAGTCTAACGCTATTACTATTGGCCCAAGATGAGCAACAACATGATGGACTACGTGCGTAGCTGCCTACTTTGACAATAGAACAAAGCTTCTAATCAAGCCCTTGCAGTGCTCCTTCAACCTCTCACCACGCCTACCCAACATTGGGAACAAGTGAGTATGGATCTCGTCTGTGAATTACCCAAGACCACCTCAGGGTTTGACTCCATTGTGGTCTTTGTGGACCGGCTCAGCAAAATGATTCATGTACGCCCTACCACCAAGGATGTGACCGCTCCACAACTTGCTCGATTATACGTAGATGCAATCTTCTCTCACCGTGGCTTGTCTAGAGTACTTATCATTGATAGAGGCACTCAATTCACCAGTTTGTTTTGGCAAACACTCTTTGATTTCTTCAAAACCAAGTTGACCATGTCTTGAGCTTACCACCCACAAACAGATGGCCAAATAGAGCGGGCTAATTGCATGATTGAAGACATGTTATGCGGCTTCACCTTAAAAGAGCAAGAGAGGAGGGAAACCCTACTCCCATTGGTGGAATTTGCTTACAACAATTCAGTGAATGCATCTACCCAAGTCACTCCGTTCTTCCTCATGTATGGTGAGCATCCCTTCACACCTTCTAGCTTGATGAAGATCCGTCCAGTGGCTACCAAGGTTGATGTAGTCAATACATTTGTTTCTAGAATCCAACACTGTGTGGAGAGCGCCAAGCACATATTATAGATTGCACAAAATCGACAGAAGCAATATGCTGATGCACACCGTAGGCACATGGAGTTCAATGTTGGGGATCAAGTGTGGCTATCGACAACCAACCTCACATTAGTTGGACCTCATAAGCTTAGACCTCGTTTTATTGGGCCTTTCTTGATTCTTTGTCACATCGGCGGTGTGGCCTATCACCTTGAGCTACCACCACACATGAAGATCCATCCAGTGTTCCATTTTTCCCTACTATGCACATATGCTCCCCGATCAGGCCAGGGTCATTCCACACAAGACATTCAACCTTGTCTGACACTTGTTGATGGCATAGAGGAATATGAAGTGGCGCGTATTCTCCAAAAATGCATATGTGGTACTCGCCATCCACGGGTGGACTATCTAGTACAGTGGAAAAGTTACTCCATCTATGAAGTAACATGGGAGCCCGCTGCCAATTTGACACATGCACCGGTGTTGGTGCAAGCATTTGAGCAACAATTGCACAATGAGGACATTGAGTCTTAAAAGGAAGGAGGTTTGTAATACCAAGAGCTAGCCATATGATCTAGATGTGAAATTTGGTTTGGTAACATCTAGAATGATGTTATACATGATGGTCAAAATAGATCAGATAAAAGTATCACCAAAAGAGTACTTCTACTAATAGAGCAAAAACCAAAATAGACTTGAGACCCTTAGAACCAATAGCTAGACATATGATTTAAAGGTGAGAATTGGTTTGGTAACATCTGGAAGGATGTTACACATGATGGACTAAACAGATCAAAAAGAGGTATCACCAAAAGGGGACTTCTACTAATAGAGTATGAACTAAAATATGCTTGAAATCTTTGAAGGCAATTTTGGAGGCCTAAACTGATGAATTAGGCCTCGAAAATATGCAAATTCCCCCCAACAAAGTAAAGGTTGGCCTTCCCTCCCCCCTGGTTTTTCTCATCAAGATCTTTCCAACGGTACCTTACATGATTCTGAGACTCCTATAGGAAGATTCCCTCCGGTCAAAGCTTGTTTGACCAACCAGATAGGACCTAGACAAACATGTCACCCATCCAAGTAAGTAATCCAAGGGTGGAGCTTGCTGATATGTCACCTATCTGTGTGCCTAATCATATGGTGGAGCTTCCTTGGAGGAGATCTTCTTTGTCTATATAATAAAGAGAAGGTGCTCCTTTGGGGCACCAAATGTTGAGTGTGTAATATGTGTTTTCTCTCTTCTCTTGTCCTCGGAGTATTACATTCTATAGGTGTGTGTGAGAAAGTGTGTGAGGTTTTCCATCTTGAGTCCTTGTGTTGGAAGGACTCGATGGTGTTGTTTGGAAGGATCATGTGCACAATTGTGCACCATGCCACCTCCCTAACATTGATAATATTATGGATCCAAGCTTGACACTATTATATGTGTGTGTAGGCTTGTGGTATATGTTATGCGGCTCTTTTGGTGGAGCTACTATTATATTACTGTGTGATAGCCGTTCGAGAAGATGGCACACGGTATGTATGGCCCCTCCTCTCATGGTGGTTCCTTAGGGACAATGGTTATGTCCTAGATGTACTTGACCTATGGCAAGTTCATCCTTTATATGGTATAGATTACAAACATCCGACTAATGATAGGGCTTGATAGCACCCGGCCTCTTGATCTTTTGCCCACCATAGGGTATACCATATACTTGGAATAGATGGCTATTTGGAGTTAGAGGGACTTAAACACCAACTAGGAGGCGATTGTGGCCCTTTAGAGTCCATGTATGACTTATGTGTGAGTTGTGCTTCTATAGCGTGTGATGTTAACAATGATGTATGTTATGTAACAATGTATATATGCACGATAGTTGTCACACCATTTGTAGCATCGCAACTAGATTGTTCAGACTCTAGAGTAGTAGTGTTGGTAGTTAGGAGTATTTTGGTTATTACTCATAGATTACATGTTGACAGTCAGATTTAATGTTTGGGTATTGACTACATGCTGGGGCCCACCGTCACTTAGCACCGTTTGCACCATCAGATATGCCATCAACGAAACCGTTAGGGTTTGAGACCTAGCTCAAGTCCAAGGGGTATACTTTTGAAGTGCAACTTTAGAGAGCTCACTTCTTTGATGTTGAGCCTTCAAGTTCTTGGCTATGGTGGATAGAGGCTGGTGAGCATCACTTAATTCTCTTAGATAGAGTAGGTGTGGCTTGACTGTAATTAGTGCCCAATTGTTGATAGATTATGAAATGATAGATCAAGTATTGATATGATTGAGTGTGACTCGAGTTGTGTAAACCAATTGATTTTTGTGGCATCTTGGAGTCCATGTATGACTTATGTGTGAGTTGTGCTTCTATAGTGTGTGATGTTGACAGCGATGTATGTTGAGTAGCAATGTATATATGCACGACAACTTACTTCAAGTTTTTGTGTGTAAACTAGGTAGCTTGAAGGAGAGTATCCTTCTTGGTATAGTGTATGTTAGAAAATCATTGAAGCATATATAAGAAGGTAAAGTTTGCATGTTTAGTTCACCCATTAATCCAGAGTGTATGAAGCAATAAAAATATCAAACTTGATAGGTATAAACTTGAACAATCCTTGCCAAGAATTACATTGAAGTGAGTTCCTATCAAATATGGGTTGATCATAATAGAACATAATATCACAATAGAGCTTAGTCAATTGTTTGAAAAAGCATCTATGATATCAACTATAAAATAATCCATGATAAAATTGAGACGTGATATATATCTAGCAATCCAAAACAAAATCATAATAAAATACTTAATTTCCTTTGTGAAAATATTTATTCTTGATGTATATTCAATAGCTTTAACCACAAGTTAGTCTAAAGTAAGTTAGTAAAGAGGATTTGCTTGTAAGTTTTATTTGTGATTATATTTTATACATCATCTAGTTTTACTATATTGATATTGGACATAATTGCTGAATCTAGAAGTTGCTTTTAATTTAGCCCAAAGAAGAGAATATTGGGAGCAATGATCAATTTTAAGTTTTTAATTTCAACTTGATTTCATGTAGTTGAAGTTATGTTTTGAATGCTCCAATTAAATGGTTTTGAATTAATGACTCATGTACTTTATACCTTACAATTTCCTTTGCACTAATGATAATATTACAAGACCTTAGTAGCATAAATTGTCTATAAGCATGCTTTATCATTGTGCACAATATTATATTTTTATTAAATATAATATCCATGAGGACAGGCAATTTGATGAATATCATGTACCAATTGTTGGTTTAACATTACTTCTATCTTACAATGAAAAGCACCATAGTCAACCAAAATGAGATTATATGGTTATAAGATTTGACAAGTTGATGATAACTACTTCAATTGTTAACATGTATCCTTTTCCTTATAGCGCTATTGGAATTTAATCTTATTACCTATAAGATATATGATGGATGCTACAATATATTCATAAAAATATACGGACCACTTATTAGCCAGTATATTGAAACCCAAACATCACTAATGTCTCTTAGAGTTAACCGTCCCTATAATATTCATCTTTTTCTCTTCTTTCTTGATAGTTATGGCTTAAACACTATGGGTCATAGTGTTACCTTCTTTCTAAACCTTGCGTTTGGACTTGGAGGAGAGATTCTGCTGGCTAAAACGTTGTAATGCTTTGAAAATATTAGTTGGTGTTCTCCTTTTAACTTGTTTTAGATGACAATATCATCTACAATCACCATATCCAACATTCAATTAAGTATTGGATACATGTGATCCATGAATCTCATGTAAAGATTTGGGATACTACTATAGTGTTGTTTAACTTGGGGTATAGTTAGATTAATATGCCAAAGTTAAATTATTGTTGAATCTATTTCTAGAATTTCTGGTGCAATCTACTTTCCGTCGCCTATATTGATACTATTGGGGCCTCCCCCGATTTTACCTCTTTTGTCTCTCCCTTATGCAGCTTGATGGGGTCTTCCTTTTTCCCTATTGAAATTGTTGTCCATGTTTGGATCTCTGGGTTAATCATCAAGCTTCAATCTTCATTTCCAAAATCCAAACCAAGAAGCGAGAGAACTTTGGCAAAGGAAGGGGAAAGTAGTTGCAGTCATGAACAAAAACTTGATCTACTCTAACCTTAGTATTGAGTATACAATAGTTAAATCGGACAGGTTAAATTTCCAAAAGCTTTTTAAAAACTTTTGGTGATCAATTTTTCAATGCATTCCAGTGTTTTCATGCATCTTTTGGTTTCGAATAATTATGATGCTCAGATTTTAGTCCCGTGCAGCTTTCGATTTAAAAGATACAAAACTATCCCCAGGTACGTCCGTAGTTACTCCAAGTTACAGCCAAGGTATATTACCTTGACTATTCAAAGAACAATTCTATTTCTCGTGAAAAACACTGTCATGTCAGCACGACACGCCACGTCAAAAGGTCTCAAGTGTTCTGTTAAACTTTCCGCTCTGCTGCCATGAGACTGATGCCACGTCAAGGTTTCAAGGGGATGTGTTGAGACTTAGAGCAAGGGACCCGCATATGATAAGAAGTATAAATAGTCCTGACATCAGGCGTAAAATGAAAGTAAAATAAAATAAAGTAAAAGCTGATGCGTGGGACAACCGCATCAAGCAAAAACAAACGTTGATAAAGCTAGTTTAGGTAGCCGTAGATTAAGCTATTTTATGTCTATAGCGGAAACCAATCAGAGAACGAAATCTCAAATTGGGATTCTCTGATTGGGTCAGATGGCTCAGTACGGGTTCCACCGCCCCACACTTCCGCGCTGGTTTCTCGCACTTCTGATTGGTTTGTCACACTTCTAAGGATTTAGACGTGAAATAGATTGTTTTACGTTTTTACGTAAATTTACGGCTCGATGGGGTCTTCCCATCCTTCGTGTTCTCTACGCGGTCGCCTTTTTCTTTACGTAAATTGGCTTTGCCCAACATGCATAAACCCTACGATCGATCGGCCTAAAGAATGTAACAGCGACCGCGTAGGATAACAAGAAGGACGAGGAACCACAGAGATAAAAGATAAAAGGTAAAATGGGGCTAAGTTCCAATAGATCTCGGGGTTCTGGAAAATCGAAGTGACATATTTGGAGGTCTTTGTTGTCTGACAATGTTTAGTGTGAACGTAAGTCCATGCACTAACGTTGTGCTTCACGAAAGCATGCGCGGAAGTACGAGAAATGCACTTCGCTCCGCTTTGGTACTTTGAGCTGAACTGCATCATGATGAAAGGACCACAGTCTGCAATCAACTGTAAGGTTCACCAACTGTGTTGCATGTGTCTGAGCATCGAGTACGACCAAGTAATTGGACAACGCTAATCTCGGAAACACACGAATTGGAGACAAGAGACAGACAGTAAAATCGCACTAGGGAGTCCCAGGAGATGCATTTGCATTGGACAGAGACTCTCTGACTTGTGGTTGAGAGGCAGTACTGTTCGTTTATATTCAGGGATTGTTTAGTCACAATGCCGTCGAATCTATGTATAAATGTGCTCTTACAAGCGTTCCGACCATGGACCCAGATCGACGGCAACTGCAACGAGGGTGCAGGTTCATGTGTACCACCGAGACGGAAAGAGTGGTGAGAAAATCGAACCTTACTCCTTGGGCCAACCACGACTCGTCACGTTGGATGAGTTCGCCTCGCCTTCACTGGAGCATGGAGATCAAATCAAACTATTTAGTTTGCCTCATTACCGGTAGTGCATGTTGTCGTACAATTGCAGTATTTATGGCATCCATGCATATTGTGCATACATTAATATCGTGCATCCATGCCGCATAATTTCACGGACTCAAGAAATTCGTCACGCAGAAAGCCGATTGTTGTTACGAATTGTCAATGTATATGTACTGCATGGGGTGGACACTCGTGAACGGAAGGGACATACCTTGCAACTCAAACTGCACAGTAAAGTACTCCCAAAATCACGGGATGAGAACGAGGGTGAACTGGATTTTTATGAGCATAAGATGGATAGATTAAGACGGAGCGACCTTCTGATCCCCAGCCGGCAAGGATGGGACAATTAAGCCTCCCGTGAGAAAGAGATGTTACATGCAAAAAGTCCTGAATATTTATTATGCAGATATCCTCGACGAAAGGAGTTTACGAGATGTGGGAGAGAAAAGTGGGAGCCCGTGCATCCGCTGCATCACCACAAGCAGCTCGCCGTAAGCCGAGTGCTGAAGGGGTTACAAAATACAAACTGCGTTAAGATATGGAGCAGCTCAAGAGCCAATCTTGGCAGAAGCGGTTGGAGTGGGGCCCCGAGTATGTGAAAACCGTGCCCCGGGATTTGCTTCCACGTGCTGCAGGCCTTCCTTTGACGACGACGCGAGGAGCAAAGGCCGTCTCGTGAGCTCATGCTGTTGTGGTGATGATAAAGGTTTACCTACTCTGCAGTAGATATAACGGTAATCGACCTCTCCGATTTATGGTCGTTACGTAAGAGGACAGTGAGGTACCGCCACTCAATTTCAGACATTCGTCATTGGTGATTCAAACGGACAGATCAAGATAGAGTATTCGAACTTCAGCCATACCTCGCTTGCTTACATCCGCATTGCTTTTGGCTTCAGAAAGATTTTCGTTACAGGCCATGTATTCAATATCTCTCATTCATCCACGAGTCTACACTTATTATCTTAGTCACTAGGTCAGATTTCTCCTCCGTATCTGACAGCGGCAACATGCGTGCTGCTTTCGTGAGTGTAGAATATAGATGATATCAATATGTCGTTCCGGGAATCAATTTTAATATTGAGCAATCAAAAACCTTAAACTACCGACCGTAATCAATGAAACTGGTGCACGTTGAACTTCTGTGCAGTTGAGGTGCTTAAGATCGAAGTTGGGAAATCATGGTTCCGGGTACTGGCTAAGCTTAACCTGGGTACTGAATATGAACTCTAAGTCACTATAACTTCAGGAGCGCGGTTCTCGTGTCTTGTGCGTATAAATTCTTCCCGACACAGAAGAGCAGCAACAGTGCTGGGAATTGAAGAGCTTTACTACTCGTAAAGCTCTTCAATTCACGGAGGATGTAGCTCGCGAAGGTCGACCGGAACTCAGAACGTGTAGAGACATTTTAAACTAATGAACAGCTGAAATATGTATCAGCGGGACATTCTTGTATTCCGCAGGCAAATAGCCCGCACCCTGAATAGAACAGCCTGATTGTCACATAGAACATGACTACTCAACCTCATGAATTGAACTGCTCGTTACAATCCCTGTGGATTGGACATGTTGTCTGAGGTCTGGGACTTTAAAATCAGATAGACGGGGTACTAGACCGATTTGCACCATGTGATAGACATCATCTAGCCTACGGATTAGTCAAGAATCTGCACGCATTTCCCCCCGAATTTATAAACCTACAATTACAGGAATTATGGTCACGCTGTATGGAGTAGGATTTCTCACTATATCCATGAGAGAAACTCCGTGTCCTGTATTCGAGTGAAACGAGCATTATACATTGGTGGCATGTGGGAAGGAGTTAAGTACGTCCTTGTAATTGTGGGGGGGCGGGCGGCGCGGGGGATGTGAGAAAACTGAGTCCGACTAGCAGTTGTTTGGCATTTCGACTAGTATTTGTCGTCTTCCATTGACATCATGGGAAGGAGTTAAGTACGTCCATGTAATTGTTTGGGGGGGGGGGGTGGGGGGGGAGGGTGAGAAAACTGAGTCCGACCAGTTGTTTGGCGTTTCGACTAGTACTTATCGTCTTTCCTTTGACATTAAAGCCGCCTTACTACTGAAGTTGGAGGTGGGTATTACGACGATTCAACAGAACCATATCGGCTCCAATATCCCTTAGGAAGATCTTTTGCTACGATACCAGTACGAAGCGCGAGCCAAGGAACAGCACCTAAGGGTAAAGCAACTGTAACAAGTATGACCTTGGGGTATGGTCCTTGCATGAGCTTACTACGGCTGTACAGCTAAAACACATCTTCAATGATTTACAAGCGTGAAGGATATAGAGTCTGGTAGGCTCAATGTAAGGAAGTTGTATCACTAAGAAACAGGCAAAGATCCTTGATGTTTGCAATATCTGGATGCTGGAGAGTCGATCAGGTCCTCAAGAAGATCGACTGGGAAGCAGTAATAGTATTCAAGAATCACCTTCGTGTAGCTGCTAGCATATCTGTATCTCAACGCATCACTAGCGGCAATCCGACTACGCAGTAAACTGGAGAAGAGATATATACGTAATTGAAAGTTTCAAATACGTTATGAGTTTTCCTTACTCAACCAGTCAACTGCATAACCGGATCGCAGTGAGTTATGCTTTGAAGTGCACGAAGATTGGTGGACACAATCCAGCCCAAGGTATATTTCTCCGTAAGATACTCTTCATCTTTCGAGCCTCTTCGTACGTATGGAGCAGAAGCGGTCTCTTACAGTCACCCTCGCCTGTCTGAAGAGACGTTCAGAGCTGCTATTCAGCCAAAAACAAAAGACCGACTAGACCCTCACACACTCATGATCGTCAAGGCAACACTGGCAGCAATCCGACTACGCAGTAAGATGAAGGACATGGTCTACAGATATATTCTATTCCATTCCCTTCCCCGATAGCCTACTGCATAACAAGATTGTCGCAATTGGCACTTTGAACGTCCACTTCTTTTTTTTACTTCTAGCAACCTACGTTGCTATAAACCGGGCTGCATGCTTTCACATTCACTGTTACCACCTCCAGCTCCAGGAGAGTTTCTGCTATATTCCCAACTCTGCTCTCTCAGCACTCACTCCCATCTTGTTTTTGTACTCGAACCGGTGAAACGACTCCAAAAATTTAAATAATCCGCCGTCTTCACTCTCTTCTTCTGATCACTTCCGCATCTGGGGAGCAATGAAGTCGGAAAAGCCAAAGCCTGCACCAAGGCCTCACTTTACTTTGTGCTGGGAAGCTTCACCGCCTCAGTGACTATAAGCCCTTCCACTTCCCTTCCCTTCCCTCCCTTCCCCTCGTCTTTCTCTCGTGTTCAAGCCTCCTTCCTCCTCCTTTCCCCTCCTCGCTCATCATCGTCATCATTATCATCCTCATCCTCCTCCTCTCTTCCTCTTCGCGCCTGCCAATCTGCCCCGGCTGTACTTCCTCTTGCTTCTCTCTGCTCCAGCCTCCTGTCTCTCTGTCCAATAGTACGGTCGTCTTCTCTCAATGATGTCAACTTCCACACAGGCTCCAATTCATTGAACCTGGCTTTCCACGCCCTGTGAGACATTGGACTTGTCCTTTCAGGCAACCCAATCATTCTTTCTATTTCTTTGTCCATTTTATAAAAGAAAAAGGGGACGCATAGGATAACAAAGACGGATGAGAAGACCCATCAAGCCCTATAAACAAAAGACATAAAAAAGGTAAAATGAGGCCAAGCCCCAATAGTTGGCACCCTCCTCCCTTCTACTACTGTGCTCTTCCTCCTCCTTCTCAGACTAGTATAAATTTCTGTCAGACAGTAACCTACCATTCTGTAACGAAGGAAATTATCCCCTCCCTTTACGATGCGAGCAAAAGGCAGTCTCCTCTTCTTCTACTACTTCATTGTTGTTTACTGCACTCTTCCCATCCTTCGTGGGGTCTTCCCATCCTTCATGTTCTCTACGCGGTCGCTTTTTTCTTCTTCTACTGTACTGTTCCTCCTCCTTCTGTAATTCAGTAACCTACCATTCTGTAACGAAGGAAACTAGTCGTTCGACGGCCGTCAGGTCATCACTGTCACTTGCGCTTGCGAACCCATTGCTTCCTCTCTCGTGTATTGTCGCGTGCATTCTCGTCTGCTCTCCGTACTACGTTTCTCACCGCCTTTTCGTTGAATTGGAATGACATAAGGTGAAGTGGGTGCTGACGTTTTGAACTTTATGAAGTGGAAAAGCACTTGCAAATGCTTTTCCAAATCATGAAATAGGACAACTAATTCTCCTTGATACATAGACATTCATTGTTGTCCTCTTGAGTTAAGAATGTGAACTACAGTAGGTGTTGTATAAGGATATACGATACTCGTTTGATGTTGTTATTAGAAGACACGTCCCTCTGTGTGTTTGTCTGTTCCAAGAAATGTCATTTCTATCTATATACGGATGAATTATTCTTATGAGAGAAAGGCGACCGCGTATGTCTATACTTCTAGACATGTTACTGGAAATATCTTGTACAAATTTTCTCAACATATGTGTCATAATCCGATAGTGTATAAGATAAAACTTCTACAATAAATTCTGCTATTGGATGAACATTGTCTGATATTTTCTTGCATCCTTGCTTTTCAGTCAATCACAAATCAGTTTTACACCAACATTTTGGAAGGAACCGTCCGCTCCAGATGGATATTCTTTTCAGTCTCCCTTGTACGGCTTGATGGGGCCTTCCCATCCTTCGTGTTCTCTACGCTGTCGCCTTTTCCTCTCTTTTCTTCTCAATTTCATATGGACTATTTGCTCTCTGAGTCTAACTGAGTGAACTCAGTTAGACTTACAATACAGTTTCTCCAATCACTTAAATCTTTGACTTAGTGATGACGGTACACACATGCTCCTCATGGCAGTCAGATTCCTCTTGAGTGCGATACAACGACTTTAACCCTCTTTCATCTTTCTTACGACATCTACATGCCCTTTTCGTTACTCGATTTGATGTCCGAAGTGCCCAGCTTTCAATGTGCCGTGTGAGTATAATTAGTAGCATAATTATTCCAGTTCAAACAAAGCTTTAACTTTGAGACTATCAGTAATATGTCCTCTGAAATGTTCATTTTTCTGTCCCCTTTAGAAGCACTTATCTTGTCTATCAACCTCATGAGTGTAGATTAAAATTATGTTAAGTGAAATCGAAAATCGTTTGTCTCTACTGTAGTTCAATGCATTCCTTACCTGCTCAATTCAGCAGACGGAGGATAATAAATGAGAAAAATGGGCAGAATCTTCTCGCGAATAGAATCAACAGACATAAGAAAGCTGAACTCGTTGTTAATCATGTTTCCAAAGTAAAAAGAAAGTCTTTGTTCCTGCGCACCATCTCAGCCTTACTGTTAGTACGAAAAGGTTACCAAGTCCCAAGATTAATTAGTCTTCGGTACTCCGATTGGGGTGTACGTGTTATAGTGTCTCGTCCTTTGCTTAAGTTATGTGGCAAAATTACGATGGCAGGCCTGGTTGGATTATGTTTATCCAATTGCAATATAAGAATATTGCAGTAGGATACCCCTTAATACTTGGTTTGGTCTCTCCTCGCGAAATGGGGGTTTGACGAGATATGGAAAGCGTCGCAAACGTCTTATCTAGAAACATTGTTGGATATTTCCCGATGGTTATGGTGGTCAAAACAATCCCTTTCCAAGAGTCAGACCTGATCATCGTCTTTAAGTAGGTATGGACATTAAATAGACCGAAACAAAACATGTTCGATGTCCTATGTTAGACACTTTCATGACAAAGTTTTGAATGTTCCAGGGTCTATGATCTTAACAATTCTGTTTTTAGAGCTTTGGCTGAAGCGTGCAGAAATCACATGCATCTGCTTCCAATTTGATTCTCAGAAGAAGAAAACAAAGCTTATCCTTGTCCACCTGCTTAAATACCCAGAATATCCTTTCGTGGAGATCTCATCCTTATTGTATTCGAGTGATGTCTGTTTAGTTTCCCTGTTTACGAAATTACTGTACGTAGTGCTTGTCGTGTGAAAACACGTGGTGTCATGTTTCTCGTAATTACGAAGGCGTAGGCAGACTTGTCACGCAGTTAGGTCTAGTACGTAGTACCTATGTGATCTCATGAACCTGTTGGCGGACTTTTCACGCAGTTAGGTCTGGTGCGTAGTGCCTATGTCATCCCATGCAGGTGTTGGCAGACTTGTCACGCATTTAGGTCTGGTACGTAGTACCTATCCCATCTCATGGAGGTGTTGGCAGCCTTGTCACGTAGTTAGGTCTGGTACGTAGTACCTATGTCATCTCATGGAGGTGCTGGCAGACTTGTCACGCAGTTAGGTCGGTATGTAGTAGCTCTGTCATGTCAGCTACGTCGTTCAGTAGCTCTACAGTAGCTCTGGACCTCAAGGGCAATTGCCGAGCAAAGTTCATCTCATGATCACTCTACTGGGTCGGCTTTGGCAATAATTGGCAAGAGCTCTGTTAGACTACTACTTAACTTACAGTACTTAGTAATCGGTGCATGGTGCATGATAAAACTTGGTGAATGGAGCTTGCAATATTTCCATCTCGTTGTTGTGTGGTGCGTCATTACCTTATGGGAATTTCATTCCAATTTTGAGTGAATCTACTTCCACTTGAGTTTACTTCTAAGAACATGTCTGACCACCTTGTTTTGCGTTAAATTTAAAATTATCCCGAAATATGTGGAATAAATTTGGCATTCTTCAGTAATAGGAGTTTATGTTCACAAATATTGAAATTAAGACATGCTTCGGATCTCCCCAAACAAGGTCAGTTAATCGATATTGTATTCTTGTTTGGCTAAATGGATATCTAATTTCTTGTTGTCTATATTGTAGTGTATGTATACCTACATAAAAATACATAATTCTGTCGATATCATTTACCATAGAAGCACACGTACAGAAATTTATACAGAAATTCTAATGTATTACAGTATCAAATACCATATTCACATATCACACATATAGGCAACCATTAAACTCAGTCAAGCCAAATACACCGTAGCACTAGAGAAACATGTTGTACTAGCCAACTTTCTCCACCATAGCCAAGACTAAAGAAGCTCAACATAGAAGAAATGAACTCTAAAACTACAACTCAAGATATTACACTTTTTGAAGAACCAGGTTGCAAAACCTTACGGCACCAATGCACACAAAATTGCCCTAGTGATGCAAATAGTACCTCTAACAACACCCAAGTAAACCTTAAAGATATATACTATTGGCTAATAACACAACTAAAGCTACCTAGATAATAACGCACAGATCCTTAGCTAACTAGTTAAACTGCTACACATAAAGTAATAATACCGTGCATTTCTAAACTGCTACACAATATAGATCATTTTCAACATCATATATACTGCAGAAATATAACTCATGTTGGAAGTCACACACAAACTCTAAAGTATTGCAATTGCCTCCATATTTATTAGTTAGATCCTTCAACTTAAATAATTATCTACTCCAAGTATGTGATATACCCTATGGTGTGCAAAGATTAAGAGACAAATTACTCTATTACCCCGTTCGTTAGTTTGTGTTCTACCATCTATACAATATAAAGAATGAGCTAGCAAAAGCACAAAGTATAATAAAGATACAATCATTGCACTTGCAGAACCTTCATGAGAGGAAGGGGCAAACATGCAAAATGTCATCCTCTCCAACAACTATCACACACTAACATAGTAGAAACTCCACTATTAAATCCACATAATATACACAATCACCAAGCTTGGAACCACAATATCATTAATGTTTGGGAGGTGATATGATGTATAATTGTGCATATGTCCCTTCCAAAAAATATGTCCTTTTAACATGAAAGCTCTGAAATGAAAATCTCAAACACTCCCAAGATAGAATGGCCAGAAATGCCATTGAGTGTCCTTGGGTAGCTTGCCACAAATATATATAATCACCAAGATGAAAATGCAGAATTGAGTGTTTAGAACTCCTTCCTTGAATATTTTCATACTACAAGATAACCCTATGTTAATCCTATATTGAGCAATGGCTAAGCTCTTTAAGTCTATTAGCATCAATGTCATAAGATCTTTGCCTATTTAGAACATGCTCTCATTAGTGTTTCAAGATCATATAGGTCCAAAAAAATAACAATAAATAATCAAAGGAAAATTTAGGTCTGATTCATATAGCAAAATATAGAAAGAGTATGATGCTAAGGATGTCTATTGGCTAATCCATAGCCCATAGCCAACCAAGGTAACTAAAGATCTCAATGTCCGTACAAGTATATTTGCAAACCATCCTTACACAATCTTCACTATTTGAATAATTTTCTTTGCTAAATCATATGATTTTAGGTGACTCAAGATAATTTGGTTATCAATCCATGCCTTTCTATAGAAGAAACAAAATTCCCCATAAACTTTATACCTTGATCAGTCAAAAACTTGGTTGGTGCACCAAATTAACTAAAAATTTGATCTAGAAAAAAATATTTTTTCTCTTTATTAGACTTGTCTTGAATTACAATCAACTCAATCCATAGCTCTTCTATAAACAAAACATAACAATTATATCTCTTAGTCAATAATAACAATCCAACAAAGTACAAACTACAAAAGTAACCTAATTGCATGCTAGGTAGTGGATGTAATGGTGATATAAGAGCATTAAATGATGCTTTAACTTGATCATAAATTATAAAATTGGCAAAAGAGAAATCAAATAACTTTTTGCATAATAGTCAACATACAATGCCACCAAGAGTGATTCTAAGTAAGCTAAACATCTTTTTTCACTCCAAAATGTCCTAGCTCTTTATAAGCATGTTGTATTATCTATACTTTTTCAGATAGAAGGATACAGTATGCACTCTACTATTCTTCCATATATAAAGATTGTCTTTTCTCTCTAATATGAACCTCTTTACTCATTAAGAAATACAATCGGTCTACTTTCATCAGGCCTAATTCATCCATTTAGACCTCCAAAATTGACTTTAAAGTTTCCAAGGTGTTTTTTGCTCTTGCACTATTAGTGGAAGTACTCTTTTGGTGACACCTCTATTTGATATACTTAATCCATCATATATAAAATCATTCCAAATGTTATCAAAACAAATTTTACCTCTAGATAATATGTCTAGCTTATGGTATTACAAACCTTCTCCCTTTTATGAAGTGACATCCTCCTTGTAAAGTTGTTGCTCAAAAGATTGCACTAACATTGGTGCATGGGTCAAGTTATCTATTGATTCCCATGTTGCCTCATACAATGGTACCCTTTCCCATGTACAAGATATTCCACATGCGGATGGTACATACCACTGATGCTTTTTGGAGAATGCATTTGACTTCATATTCCTTTGTGCCATCAATGAGTGTTGGACAAGGTCAAATTTCTTGTATGGAAGGAAATTGGGGCGGTTGGGATGCATATCTGCATAGTAAGGAAACATGGAACATTGGATAGATCTTCATGTGTGGTGGTGGTAGCTCAAGGTGAGAGGCCACTATGTCAATTCACCAAAGGATGGGAAAAGCTCAATAAAATGAGGTCTGAGCTTACAAGGGCCAACTAACATGAGGTTGATTGTGGACAACCAGACTTGATCCCCAACATTGAGCTTTATGTGCCAATGATGTGCATCTACATATTGTTTCTATTGATTTTGGGTGATCTGCAACCTATGCTTGACATTCTGCACACCATGTTGGATTTTAGAAACAAAAGTGTTGACAGTGTCAACCTTGGTAGCTACTGGGAGGAGCTTCATCAAACTCAAAAGTGTGAAAGGATGTTCTCCATACATGAGTAAGAATGCTGTGACTTGTGTGGATGTATTCTCTAAATTTTTATGGGCAAATTCCACAAGTGGAAGTAAGTTGTCCTACCTCTCTTGCTCATCTAAGTTAAATCCACCAAGCATGTCCTCAATACTGCAATAAGCCTGCTCTATTTGTCCATTGATCTATGGATGGTAAGCCATAGATATGGCCAATTTGGTTTTGAAGATGCCAAAGAGCATTCTCAAAAACAAACTAGTGAATTAATTGCCTCTATTAGTGATGCGCACTTGAGACATGCCATGGTGAGAAAAGACTCTATCTAAGTACATTAAGCTAATTGTAGAGCAGTCACGTCCTTGGTGGTAGAACATACATGAATCATTTTTCCGAGTCGGTTGACAAAGACTACAATGGAGTCAAACCTTGAGGTGTTCTTGGGCAATTCACAAACCAGATCCATGGTTACTTGTTCTAATGTTGTATAGGAGTAGGGATGGATTGAAGGAGTCCTATAGGAACTTGATTAGAAGCTTTATTTTGTTGATAAAGTTGGCAAGTTCAAACATATTCCACCACATCATTGCTCATCTTGGGCCAATAGTAATGGCGTTTGATTGCATCTATGGTCTTGTCCACTCCAACGTGACATACAATGGTGAAATCATAACATTCCGCTAGGATGGTGGTTCTTATGTCTATGGCATTTGGGATCCATAATTTGCCAGCATGAAAGCTGAGTCTTTGGGTATTGGTGAACTCTTTGGATGAATGAGCTCCTACAATCTGTGGGTCAAGCTTTGTGGTAGCAAGAATCCTTGGCTAGGATTCTAGGTTTATCTTGACCTCTACCACAAGATTGTTTACCATAAGCATTTGGTAAATATATCTGCAAGTTGCTTCTTGCCTTCCACATATGTAATCATCATGTTGAATTATTGTCTCCACTTTGCCTACCAAATCTATTGATAAGATGTATCTTTTTGTGTCTCGAGGTAGACTAGAGGTTTGTGGTCTATCTCCACTAGAAATGCATTCTTGTCAAGATAGTGCTTCCAATGCTTGGTTGCAAGGATAATGACCAACTCTTCTTGTTTGGTGGTGTGATAGTTCCGTTCTATTGGTAACAAATTTTGAGAGAAACATGCAATTAGGTGCCATCCATCATGCCACTCTTGTTGTAGGATTGCTTATTGTCATGCTTGATGAATTTAGAGTCAACTTGATTGGACATTTTGGTCATACCATTTCAAGTTTGGTGCATACATGAATGCATCTTTCAATTCTTGTAAGCCCAATTATGTGTAGTTCTACACATCCACTTCTTCCCCTTGCCAAATAGTGTTGTTAGAGGTTGTGCGACCTTTGAGAGATTTGACAAATTGATGATAGAACCCCATCAATCCCAACAAACTCTTGAGTTGAGTCTAATCTTCTAGAGTACTCATTTTTAATGACCTCTATTTTATTTGTTAACACTTGGATACCTTTTGCACTTACTTTATGCTCCAAGTAGTCTACTTCAGACTTGCCAAACTTGCACTTTGAGATTTTAGCATACAACTGATTTTGTTATAGAATTTAGAGGACTTCTCATAGATGTTGCTTGTGCTCAGTCATTGTCTTATTGTAGACTAAGATATCATCTAGGAAAATGATAGCAAATTTATCCAAGTATGGACAAAATATGTCATTCATCAAACTCATGAAAGTGGCTAGTGTGTTGGTGAGGCCAAACAACATCAACAAGTAGTCAAAGTTACTATACATTGTTTGAAAGGCTATTTTGTGTATGTTTTCCTCCATAATCTTGATTAGGTTGTAATTGCTCAGCAAATCAAGTTTGGTGAAGTGTTTTGCTCCCATAAAGTTGGTTGAATAGGCCATCTATGCAGGATAAGGGATATTGTTCTTCACTGTTTGTTGATTAGGCCTTGGTAGTCAATGTATATGTGCATTGTACCATCCTTCTCCTTCACAAACAAGACAAGAGCCCCATATAGTGATACATCGGGTTGGATAAACCCTTTTTGTAGCCTTCATTTGTGCCTTCCACTCCTTCAACTCATGAGGTGATAGTTGATATGGAGCTTTAGCAGGAAGTGTCTTCCCATGAAGTATCTTGATTTTATGATCTACTCTCCTTCTTGGTGGAGATCATGAGGATAGGCCGTTTGGGAATACATCTTGAATCTCATTGACCACATCTTTTAATTACTCAAGAATTTGTCCATTGAGTTGTGCACTCTTGACTTTTCTTATTAGGTCTATAAAACATCTCTTTGTCTTACAAAAAGTTATTGTCCCTATAACATAGAGAGGCAGTTCTTGCCTATATAATATTTCTTTTTGGGGTCAAAGAAAGATCAAAATGATATTCCTTTGGCGAGGTCTAACTACTTTCTTTCTCCAATCTACCATGGAGTTGTAGTGATCTATCCACGAGATGCATAAAATTGCATTGTAGTGAGCTAACCGTATCACTCCCCACTCAATTGCTTCTTGATATTCTCCTATATAGAGTGTTACCTTTCTATGTAATGACTCAATCTTCTCTATCTGACCATTAGGTAATTCTACATCTTCATTCTTGTCCTTCTCTAGATCCATCTCCAACCTTATTGCAACAAAGCAAGACAAGAAATTCTTTGTTGCTCCAATGTCTATCAATAATTTCACATGATTGCCTTTTAGGACTCCATTCACAACAATCAATTGTGATTTTGTCTTCCTCAACCTTTGCCCACTCATCCTCTTCCTCCCTTGCTTTTCCTCTTCTCCATTGAACCAATAAGACCATGAGGTACATTTACTGGCAATCATTTTTTTTTATATGATTTTCACATTGTCCTCTTCAATTTGTCTTGCCATGCTATTCAAAGATCACCTACATGAACTAGAACATAGAATCCTATAATAGATGATTCTAGAATATATAATTTTATAGAATATATGAACATAGATAATTCTAGAATATATGAACTAGATATATAATCTAGAGGTGAAAATTGGCTTGGTAACATCTAGAAGGATATTATGTATGATGGGCTAGGTAGATCAGATAGAGATGTCACCAAAAGAGGACTTCTACTAATAGGTCAGGACTCAAAAATCCTAAAAACTTTAGGGCTAATTTTGGAGGCCTAAACGAATGAATTAGGCCTCCAAAATTTATTTAAATTCCTCCCATAATGGAAGAATGGCTGGCCTTCCTTTCCTCCTCCCCCCCTCCCTAAGCTTGTCTCATCAAGAGATTTCCAACAATACCTTACTCATGTGATTCAAAGATTCCTACAAGAAGATTCCTTCCAATCAAAGATTGTTTGACCAACTAGATAGGATCATAACCAACATGTCATCCATGCATGCAACTAATCTAAGGATAGAGCTTGTTGACATGCAACAAATCTATGTATTTGATCCAAGGGTGGAGCTTCCTTTGGGGGAGTCCCTCTTGCTATATAATATAGTCAATGTGCTTCTTTGGGGCCTCGTAGATTGAGTGCAAAGCTTTGTGTTTTCTCTTGTGTTTTGCTTAAAGTCTCATATTCTTAGAAGATTACAACATATAATGGATTTCTACTTGAGTGTTGAAAGGGAGAGGATTGGGTATATTCAGATCCATTGCATCATCATATAATATAGATTCTCAAATTCCACCTTCTATTGTATATCACCATAAGTAGAATCATCAAGTTTGGTGAATTCATCACCATATCCATGAACTTTACTCCAAATGGTAAACAAGACATACTCTTTCTTGATCAAATTGTATGCACATAATTTTGATATGGAGCAGATTCAAGAGTAGAAAGCAAGGTGTAGGAAATTATCCTCCAAGAGTCTCATCCCATTCTCTCTCTAAAACACTCCTAATCTATTGATTGCACTATGGTTTCTCCTCTTGGAATTACTCAATCTCAATAGTCTATGTTCCTCCAAGAGGGGTGATCCACTCTCTTGGATGGAAACCCAAGCCCTGATACTATTGTAATATTCCAAGGATAGGAGAACCCTCAAGAGAAAAACAAAGCTTCACACTCAGTACCCTAATGCTCCAAAGGAGCACCTTGTCTTTATTCTATAGCAAAGAGTATTCTCCCAAAAGAATCTCCACCCTTAGATTAGTTGCATGGATGGATGACATGTTGGTTCTTGTCCTATTTGGTTGGTCAAACAAGTTTGACAAGTGAGAATCTTTAGAGAATCTTCTTGTAGGAGGCTCAGAATTGCATGGGTGAGGTACCATTGAAAAGCTCTCAACAAGATAAATACTTGGGGGAGAAGGTGAGCCTATTCCCTTGGGAGGAGAGAGAGGCATCCATTTTCAAGGCTTAATTCATCCATTTAGGTCTCCAAAATTGACTCTAAAGTTTTCAATGTGTCTTTGGCTCTTGCACTATTAGTGAAAGCACTCTTTTGGTGACACCTCTATTTGATATAATTATTGCATAATATATAACATCCTTCCAAATGTTACCAAGCCAAATTTCACCTCTAGATAATATGTCTAGCTAATGGTATTACAATAATCCAATGTCAACCAAAAATTGATATGATGGTAAGTAACATGTCATTCCATTGAGGATAAGGGTAAAAGATAGCTGGAAATCAAGAGAAGTGTCACCATCTTGAGATTTTATTTATTTTTTCCTATTTAACCTCTTGTGCACAAACCACTTTGAAAAGAGTGGCTCTTTTGGTGGAGTTACTACTATGTTGGTGTGTGATAGTTGTTCAAGAGAATGGCATATGGTATGCTTGACTCCTCCCCTCACGATGGTTCCTCAAGGACAGTGGTTATGTCCTAGAAGTACTTGATCTATAGCTAGTTCACCCTTTATGTGGTATAGATTGCCGACGGGCAACTAATGGTGTGGCTTGATAGCACCCATTCTCCAAATCTTTGCCCATCATAGCGCATATCACATACTTGGAGTAGATGGCTATCTAGAGTAAGAGGAACCTAACTGCCAACTAGGGGGGAATTGTGGCACTTTAGAGTTCATGTATGATTTATGCTTCTATAGTGCATGATGTTGATAGTGATGTATGTTGTGTAGTGATATATATATGCACAACAACTGTCATAACATTTGTAGCACCAAAGCTAGTTTGCTCGGATGCTGGAGTGGTCGTATTTAGGTATTTTGGTAGTTACACATGGACTACTTGTTGGCGGTCTGATTTCATTTTAGGGCTATTGATCACATGGTGGGACCCACCATCACTTGCACCATTTGCACCATTAGTGGCACCGTTAGGGCTGGAGACCTAGGTCAAGCAGAGGGGTATACCTTCAAAGTGTAGCTCCAAAGAGCTTAGTTCTTTGATGTTGAGCCTTTGAGTTCTTGGCTATGGTGGACAGAGGCCAATGAGTATCACCTAGAGTCTCTTAGCTAGAGTAGGTATGGATTGGCTATAATCAATGCAGATTGTCGAGTGAATGATCAAGTACAAATCTGATTTGAGTGTGATTCTAATGGATGAATATATTTGATTATTGTGGCATTTCAAAGTTCATGTATGACTTATGTGTGATTTGTGCTCCTATAGTGTATGAATTTGATAGCAATGTATGTTGTATAGCAAAGTGTATATGCACAACACCTTATATATTAGATTTTTCTCTACTCTTACTAATAATTAGACTAAATTCCAATATTTCAACCATGATATATAATTTTTCTTGTCCTTTAAACTAATAACTTGGACTTTATCAAGACTTCAATCTTGATATATCATGCATTATATTTTTCTCCTTTCCTTTAAGTTGAAAGGTCGATTAATCACTCATATTAATGGGATATCTTGTTCCTTACTTCTACTATATTCTACCAATAACTCAAACCTCAACATAAAACACTCAACCTCATATATCATTATAGTAATCCACTTTTTCTTTCCTAGAGCAAAATTTGGTTTTTTTCTATTAGTTCAGTAGTTTCAATATATAGGAATTTAAAAGTTTGTCAATAGAGCCAAACAAATAGCAATAGTAATTAAACAAGCAAGGGCTCTACAAAGGTCAAAAACTATATAAAGATAGGTTTTCAAACACCTAGAGTATTGCAAAGTAACACTAACCTATAAGATTCAATAGCATAGTCATTCAAGACTCTAGTGATGTCATGCCTTTTAGCAAAGGTGAAACACTATGTCATCATTGTAGTCGTCAAAATGATTAGATCCTTGAAAGATCTTACTCCTTCATTTGCGCATTCTAGGATATCATCCGTAAAACTAATATTGTAGATCTTATACAATACAAACTTTGTGAGGTGATTGTGGATCGTAGTACTTCTGAATGCCTTGATGATAATAGTCAAGAATTTGGTCAGGTAACAAGGAAGGTAAAGAAATTCCAAGGGAAATTGACCTTTGTTACAAATGAACCATCACATTTTGGAATTCTTCATATCAAATCTATATCAAATGTGAGTTGTTTATCTTTTTGTAGTGCACCAAGAGTAGTGATATTACCTCTTCTCATATTGAATTTGTACAAGAGGTTCAATACAAAACAATAGATTGTCATTATAGCGACACTTTTATCTCATTTTTAGTCATTGCTAACTAGTATCCTTGTTTGACCAACCAGTTCTACCACAATATTATGAATTTGAATGACATTGTGTTGGTGCAATCCTTATTATCAAAAGTAATAAGCATCAATCTATCCAATACATAGAGTAAAGAGCCGTACAAGTGATATAAAATACAAGAAAGAAAATAAATCAAATTAAACAATAAAGGAAAAAAACCATTTAGCATATTACATAATAATGCAAAACTTTAACAACTCGTACCAAAAGCAATCAAAACATATATAATTATATATAGTATCTTCAACCTAACTCTTGAAATTACCAAGAACAAAAGTAGTAAATCAATCTATTATACCAAATTTTATGAATTCATTTATTTCATGACCAAAGTTTGTGATTGCACCAATGTCAAATTCAATAGTACCATCCTTTATAAATTCTTGGTTCTACAATCAACTTCAATTCTATAATTCTAGCTCTAATTACTTTTTCTATTACTTGTTACTAAAGCTAAAATACTTTGTAAATACAATCAACCTTCAAATAAATATTTAATTTTCTAATTCTCTCTTTAAAATCAATAATAATTCACTCGTCCTAATTTAATTCAATTTTATTAAATATGTATTTAAATTAAAATAATAGTTCATACATCCTCACTTGCTTCAAAATTCATATTTTGTTTGTTCTTATCCATTATACCAACATCTTCAATGTGATGCTTGACTTAATGCATAACATATTAGTCTATCTTCTCTTTTGAACCATCTATTTGAACTTTATCTAAGATTTCTCATGGATTGTCCTTTCCTTTCTTCCAAATTAGTACCTCAAATTGATTTCAAGACTTCAATCCCATTTGATTGTAACCTGCCATACTATATCTCACGTCTTTATGCATCATTCTTTCCTTCCCTTTAAATTATCAAATTCCAAATTATTGAAATTCTTTAACTCTAATGCATTGTTCTTTTGTCTCATCCAATTAGTTTCTGAGATTTCCTTGCTTGTGTTCAACTCAAAAAAATTCTGTCTTTTTCCCACTAAAAGTTAGACCCTTCAATTTTCTTGTTTTCCTTTTACATTGATATAAATTGATCCATACTCATTTTATACTTATGGTTCTTTTTTGACAAATCAACTTTAAAAACTTTCCCACTTTCTCTTGTTACTTCAATTCAAATTCTAAGTTATGATCCATAAAACATTCTTTAAATCAAGGTATACCAATACAAACTGATCGAAAAATCGCAACAATTGGTTTGATATCCTTGCATACCAATACTACAATCGTTAGAAAGACAATATGATGCACTAAAGAGTTTGTTGAATATATCTAGAAAAACTATCTTAGAATCTCTTGGCCAAACTTCCATAATTTTAAATAAGGTGGCCCGGAAGCCAAACTTGTGGTAGAACAAATGCTATATTAATAATCTCAACCAAAAGTTATGGTTAAAGGGGTATATTTTGAAATTTATTTTGCTGTACTGTCATTCTTGGGACACTAATCCCATGGAAGCTTGACAAGTTAATAATACTGATCCATATTATCTCTGGTTGATTTTGAAAGTTGAAAAAAGAGAATAGAAAAAAACATATTAGAAGGTATCTATTACATAAATATATGAGTTTTACAGCCATATATTTAATTGTATTCAAACTTGCAAAGAAAGATGAGAGCTTTCTTTAATACTATTGGAGTGAACCCATGGCCTTCAACACTTCACTTCGTTTGGTAACTATTTCATCCACCTCTCTAAAACGAATTTTCCAAAACGAATTGTCCAAGTGTAATTTGACCAAGAAACAGCTGCATTACAATCACTTCCATAACATTCAGCTACTTCCAAAAGGTTTGAATTAGCCTTTGTACTATTCTCCACTATATCATATTTACTACCCCATGAATATGTAGAAAATGTTGGTTCAAAATAGAAAACACAATAGGCACAAAGGGCATGACCATAACCTCATTGGTAATTTCTTCGGAAGATTTAACAATAGGTTACCTAAACCTTTTATTGCTGTTCCTCTGAATACAAATTTCTCATGTCCCATTAGTGGCTTCGTCAACGTCTTTGTTGAAAGGGAAGGCTCTAGCAATCTGAACTGCCCCGACACCAAAAAATGCATCTCTTACCTTGAAAGCTCTTACTCGGCTTGATGGGGTTTTCCGATCCTCCATATGTTCTACGTGGTCGCCTTTTTCTCCTTGAAAGCTACATACTTCGGGAGGTTCTCTACTCACATTTACTTGATCAGGTCCTTGACTTTGCATCCGAAGTTTCATCGCGGACTTTTACTTGTTGAGGTTCTTGACTTTACCTATTAGAATTCTGTCCTTGTTCAGCTTGATGGGGTGTGGGGGTTTCTTCCCAAACTCCCTAGTGTGTTGCGGTTGACTTCACGTTCCTTGACTGCCTTCCACTTGATGCTAGCATTGGTAAATTGCAGCTCCTACTTCGAAAAGTACATATGTACATATTTCGGGATGTCCCTCACTGCCATCTACTCGATGCTAGCATTAGGAATTTGACATCTACAGGTCGGACCATGCCGCATTCAAGGGTCCTGTTTCATCTGTGTCATCTTGGGCGACTGATAGTCTTGCTGCCAAGGTTAGGGATCATCTTTAAGTCTATCTCTGCTTAATTCTGTTGTGATGTGTCGGAACGAACATGTTCCAACAATCATCACGTGGGGTTAAGGACATAGTTCGTGGTCCCAGCTCTAGGCGAATCAAAACTGCCAACTTTGCAGGTGTAGTGTTACGAGAAAAGAGATAAATGCACTTGGTCAAGGCAAACACCAAATCTAACTCCATCATTATAGGATGCGCACGAACAGCTATTCACCTCGATTGATCCCAACCGGCTTTAGATGCGCATGTGCAGAGAAGCTGCAGCAGACTGAACAATACAGCAAACTACAGACTGAAATCTGTCCCGAGGCTCGAAGACGCACCAAGTAGAGGCGCTATTCTTCTCAATTTCTTCCCTTGATATATTGTGGACGACCGGTTCAGGGATCACTAGAAGTCAGCCATCTGTTCCCGGTGTTCGAGAAGGGTAAACGCTGCTCGACAGTAAGAGCTTGATCAAGAGTCAAATTGGCATTCAGATCAACATGTGGACATCAGTTCGAGATCTGTCTTGAAAGTCGAGTGACACACAGCGCGCACTTTGAGACGTTGACAATGCGGTAATTACAAGTTGATTGATGCGGGAAGGAGGTACACTAAAGTGAGACTTGCATGCATCCTTCACAGGATCGAACAAGTCAGCAAAAACCAAAGAAAGTATCTTTGATTCCAAACCAGGAAAATGAATAGATCTAATTTCTAGGACACTACGCATATGGTGATGTGAGAAGACGTGATATGTAGCCGTCTCTTTGAAAGGCAACTAGTATACACGGGTTGGGCAGGTTGAGAAAAAAGTGGGAAAAAAGTGGGCAGATTGAGAAAAGAGTTGCAGGTAGTATGGATACTGTACTAAGTGCTTACAATTCGATAGCAATTTACCAAGCTGGTAAACCTCCAGTCACCCTAATTAGACGTGTGATAAGGAACAATTTACCAATAATCAAATGTTTACATTCATGGGTATTCGCCTCAAGCGCTCTTCTTGTCTAAGGCTTCTAGTTCCTGCAAAAAGATCACGTCTCAATGGTAAGTACTCAGCTACCAGCTTATTTTGTCAAATTACCCCAGTGACTAGTAACCTGTGTATAGTCTACTTGCAATCAATCTTGTCATGACATACATCTAATCTTATAAGACCTCGCTCCGAATAAATTACCTTCCAATCTTAGGAGATAATGGATTCAGATATACGTCGGGGTATTATGCTTTACCAAACAAAGTTCGGGAAAGAAGCTACCTTCGCTTACCTACCAAAGAAAGTTCGGGAAACTACCTTCGCCCAAGGCACAGATAGATTTGAAAGCAAACAAAAGGATTTACATCTAGTGCTTTGGTCGGTACCTTCTGCTCTAATCAGCACAAACGTCTGCACGTACGAGGTATATATTTCCATGACAGATAGGACGAGTAGAAAAGTGCAATCATCTTGACCAATGTAGTGTGATGATGGAAGAAGGTATAGGTGAAAGGGAGACACTCTCAATTTGACCTTATGAACGAAATAATATTCGGCGGACTAGGATTCCATACGGTCTTTCTAGATATATGACAGAACGAAGTTGAGATGAAGAGTTGAAGTGCTTCCATTATACAAGATGTTGTATAATGTCTCAAGTCTAGGTCCCCGAAATGAGTATATTCTATGCCTTCTCCTGTTTACAGTACTTCTAGCTTCCGCAAGCTCTAACGACGCTATTCGCGATTGAACTTGAGGCCAACACACTCTGCCTACGTGTGAGGAGCGCCATTGTCAGTCAAACAAGTCCCCCTATCGGGCCTATATCCAAAGCATTGATCTAAGCTTGATAGTCCCACGTAGCTGTGACTCGTTAAGTGATATCTGAGGACTCTGGAGATTAGTAGTGTTGCAGCAAATAAGACTTGTTTTGGGCTTAGGATACCACGTTGAACTGACGGCAAGGGCTTAGAGCTCCTTATACCATGTTGAACTGACGGCAAGGGCTTAGAGCTCCTTACACCATGTTGAACTGACGGCAAACAAATAATCATCCGAGAACTTCTCCCCTTCCAGGAGGTTCTGCATCAAGGTCAGTTATCCTCGGCAAAACATAGAGTTGGAAATCTTTTCTCAAATCTTTTGGGTTGATGTTATTCCCCATCCAATGTTGACATCATCATAATCCGATATCTTAAGATGGTTAGATTTTCAGGAGGACAGAATGGAGGCGCCCACTTAGAGCTCAACCCTGAAGAAAGAAAACTCTAATGCAGTACAATAAGTCAAAGATTTTGCAGGTTCTCCATCTGGCAGTGGGCGTATACTACCTACAAGGTTAGCCGCCAGGCTACTGCCTGTCTTATTTTCAGTGACTAGCAACTCTTGAACTTAGGACTTCCAAAATTCAGCGTGCTATATCGCGAAGAACACATAAGAAGTTCGTCCCGGTAGAACTTAGTCGCCGTGAGAATGTAACACGAGTACGAGTCCGATGCGGGTATTAGGAGATGAGACCAGAAGCCGTTCTAGGAACGAGTCCGATGTGGGTATCTACAATAAGCAGTCTGAGTTCAGTTACCAGCTTGTAAGCTAAAAGAAACTTATTACCACAAAAGAGACCATGACAGTCGCGGGCTCTTGCTCGCCTGCAGATTATGATTGAGAATATTTTAGTACGCTGTCGATTTTTCTATATTTCGAAAGTACTGGCAAGGTTCTCAACGTAAGTCAAGCGGTTTTGAGCTCCTCTGAAATTAACTTACATCCGTTGCCCACCCATGCGGATGCAAAAGTGAAATATGCAAAGATCTTTGAAAAATTGCCTTCAAGGAGATCACCATATTCTACGACAGTAGTTACTTACAAGAATGAGACTCTGCACACGTTGAGTCTGAGTCTTCCTATGTGGTCGAACGCTCTCATCAGACTGTTCGATACGGCCAAAACAATAGACGTCAAAGTTTCGGAAGGGATCCGCAAATATATACACAACTTGCAGGAGAAGATTCAAAAATATTCAGGCTAAAGGGACAATGCATATCCAATGTATGTACAACCCACGGACCTCTTGATAGATTGATCATTGGCATAATGTGCGAGATATGATGGGCAAAACAATTTCTCTAAATTCCAAGGAATTACCTGAATCCCGTCAATCTCTAGTTGAACTTGAGTCAAAAGCTCCAAAAGCCTTGAATGCTCCTGATGAAACCAGCAACTCAAAATCAGCATATTTGGACAACCTACAGAGGTGAGCAATTGAAAATGCATCGCTCTTTTAGGGGCCGCTACCTAGAATTAAAATTCTTCCTTGGAAAAAGCTGTTAAGTGCCTTGAGCTTCCAGTATATTGAGGTTTACAGGAGTATGATACAAACCTTCTCTGACGCTGAGTCGAAACTTTCAATCTCTTTTGCGAGAGCGAGGAACGTGGAGGCCTCTTCTCCTAGCTTATCTACCTGGTAAGAGAAAATGGAACTTAGAAAACGAACTTACGTGCTCATAAATACCTCAGCATGACCAGAAATAACAGCGGTGCATCACTTGAGAGACTAATTATGCACATCGATAAAAAGCATGACGAGTACCTATGTACTTTTGCAGATAAGTTGTTACTGGAGAAAAATGTTGAAGATGAAGTTGTACTTCATACGAGATATAAACGGAGAAAACTTTGTTTCAAAATATATATGACAGGAATCACACCTTGCGCGAAAGTGAAAGAATCCTGCCCAATGGCGTCGGTTTCGCAGCCCCTGGATTACTTGCTGTAGCTCCATGTCGTAACCTGGCTTCTGCGGCCTCCACTCGACGAGCCCGCAAATCTGCTAAGCTCATTGGTTGATTGATTCCCCGATTTAAGCTGCCATCACTTCCATTGTTGCTCTTTGGTAGTGGATTGCTGGCCCCCTCGACTGAAGAATTGTTCTTACTGTCACCACCCAGACGCCTGCCTACAAAATCCATTCAACTTTGTCAACGGTAGCTCTATCCAGATTCATTGCCACGTCTGAAGGGAGGCTACAATTGATAGCAGAGCTTGAAACACACAGGTGAAGTTACTGAAGAGAGTAAATTACGTGCGTAACTCATCCAGGAGTGGAATCTATGACCAGTTCTCTGCCGACAGATTACGGCTCAAACAAAGATAAACGAAGGTTTTCAATCCTACACGTATATGTATGTTGCAGCTTGCACCGGAAGTTCACAATTCACTCCAGTAGTGAACGGTTGAAATTAAACTAGAAGAGGATCACAACCCAGAAAGAATTTCCAAAGGGTCTGGACATTCCTCACACAAGGCACAACCAGTAATCAGCACAGACCTGAGCGCTTGTTCGCAAAATGTCCAACAATGAAGAGAGCCGCAGCAGCAACAACCATGAAAGGCCAATTGACGATCACAGGTTTGGCATAATCCTCATAATACGCTTGCCTCCGATTCATTGTTTCTCCCTTCTGTACCCCAAGATTAATTTTACTCTTCCCTCTTGTCATACCGGTATCGAAGCCAACAAACTCTATCGACTACCGCTTCATCTCAAAACAACAGAACACTCCACTTCCATAGGTCTGCATCATCCAGCTTTTCCCGAAATTTATCGACAAAACCTCCGCAGAGATCAGAAACCTCAATTGAAAGACTAAATTTACTGCTCACATCTCCACATCCGAAAAAAAACTCTGTAGCTTGGAACAGATTCCAAGAATGTGATAATCCAAGGAGTTTGAATGGCAAGCAATTCTGTCATATCCATAGCCAACTTGTGTAAGTACAAGAGCCAATGTTTATGCAACCCTACGCGCGGCCTGGTTTGATGACGATGCTAAGCGTCGTTGCTACTTGTCACCTTCGGTCACCGGCATGCACCAGTAACTCCGTTGGTCCGTTGGCCTTATTGCGATCCCTGATAACCGGATCGCCGTCAATCACTGACCGAGTACATCCACTGATAAAAGGAGAAACTCCAGCCATCCACCTAGTCACCAGTCAATCCGCCGGTACTCGGTCCGTGATTGCCGTCCATATTGACCAGTAACCGGTCTATAAACAACCGAGTACATCCACCGAGAAAGGGAGAACCTTTCGAGTCCTTGTTTTGTCCCTAATTTTGTATTCTAAATTCTATGTACCATGATTCTTCCCGAGGTGTTTATTGATGCTTGTTAGTTTAAATAATAGCCCCATTTTAGCCCCTATGTCTTTTCATTGTACAGCTTGATAGGGTCTTCCATCCTTCTTGTTATCACATGCGGTCGCCTTCTCCAGTTTAAATATTCCATTTCATTTCTCTTCCTTGAACTTAAATTGATACAGACTATGATTCTTGCACTAAGCATAATCTACATAACGGTGATAAGTAATCATTAAGTTCTTTGAATGATTCAGATGTTTCTTTTTGTTAGTTGGTTATTTCTAGAATATGGACTCTAGTCGCATTTTACCATTCCCTTTTGAAGGGAACGTTTTCTTTTTGTTAGTTTGTTGTTTGTAGAATATGGACTCCAGTTGCATCTTGTCGTTCCCTTTCGAAGGGAATATTTTCTTCTCCTTACTAAAAACAGATTGGGAAATAATAGCAACTCTCCTTATGTTACAGAGATATACGTAGTATACTATCTATGATTTAACATTGTATCACAATAATCTGGATAATATCAAAAAGAAATTGCTTATTTATGTCTATATTTATAATTGGATCAAGTTCAATAAATAGTTCTGTAGCTAAGCTATTTCTTTGGAAGCTAAGCTATTTCAAGAAATAGCTTAGTGGAGAAATTGCTTATTTGTGTTTATATTTATATTTAGATCAAGTTCATAATGTCGCCAATGCTCTGCTGCAGTTAGCCACTGTCAAGTTGAACATGCAGCAGATTGTAGGACCATCAACATCATCGTTTTTTGTAGTTCAGTGAGAAGAATTTTGTGGTGAATTTTATCTCGAATATTACATCTTGAATATATACTCAATCTCCTGTTTGAGTATGGAGATCTAGTCAAATTCAACAACGTTATTTACTTCCTACAAATGGCCAGAGAGCTTTAATTTTACATCATGAATGCTGATGTCGGTAATCAAAGAACGGCCATCCATACCAATCGCAATAGCTCTTCCAGTATATGAAGAAATGATTACATTGTAAGTACGAGTATTACTAGTGTCACTAACTTCACCAGAAATGGTGATGATGATATCATTCATTGATAGACAGTAGCATCCATAGCTAATGTGATTTGCTACTTTCCTTGTTTAAGTTTCGATACCATTACAAAGTGACTCCAATCTAATAAACTAACTTGAAAGTGTAAGACTTCATCGACAGAAATCAATAAAAGGAGTCTGAATTGCAAATGCAATTGAGAACTACTCAGAATCACCGATCTTATGAACACCTTTAGAGCCTGAGCTTTCTTTGACAAGATACGATAGTATCTCAAATAGAGTCAAACATGCGGCGGTTAGTGTATACGATTAAATCACACGAGCTCCAGCTCTCTTCCGTGTTTATTTGTTGGATATCTTTCACATTCTGCAAATTGTCTCGGTTATCGTGACATCCTTAGTTATCTTGATAACCCAAGGACGAATTATATACCAAGAAGAAAGTTCATTTGCAAAGAAGAAATCAAGTACTGTACACAGCAATTCCAGTAGAAGAACTAAATAATTCATCATCTGAGGGGAACAAATACTACCATATGTTCACATTTGCAAATTGTCTTGATTATCGTGAAATCTTTCGTTACTTTGTTCAAGGACGGATTATATCTCAAGGAGAAAGTTCATTTCTAAGAAAGAAATCAAAACTGTATATCAATTCCAGTTGAGGGGAAAAACACTACCATATTCCAAAGATTGTCTAATGACAGTTATACGTGGGAGATCCTGTTGCTGATAGTTTATGATAAAGACATGCAACTGTAAATTACATGATTTTCAATGAGAATCAACTTGCCAGGCCGATTGAACTTACCTAAGTAGATAACTCATGTTTATGATTTTATAGTTGAGCTCACACCATTAACTCAAGATAGTTATCTATGATAGTTTGTAGTATAGTGAGTCGGTTATATTTCTAAGTACTTGAGAGGAATCTTATATGCAGGTTATAACAAACTCCGCTTGTACATTCTTTGTTGTAATATGAAACAAGAGCTACTTAGCAAAGAATGGCATGCTAAGAATAATAAAGTTAGCATCGATCTTGGATATATTCTCGATTGGAACTACTATTATATAGAAAATCTAAAATTGATGATCAGATGATCGATTGCTCTACTTTATTGGAATCAGGAGAGAAGCTCATCTACACTTGCAGTTGCATCGAATCATTAGCTGAAGAAATCGTTCCGGGAAAATATAATATGATATATAACATCGAACTCCATCAAGTTTATTCATAACGTCTCTGACCAATTATCCTGCAATAAAATCTAGCAATCTAGAAGCACCTGCAAATATATCAAGTTCGACCTAACATCTATGACCGGTTATCCACTTATCGTGCTACAAAATCTCGCGATTTGCAAACGCTTACACAAGCTGAACTTAAGTCTATATACTTGTTACATGCAGATTAGAGTTAGACATCAGATTACTTGTAGTGACTTCTCAACTCTCTTACAGGTTGAAGCTTTAGCGTTAGGGAAGTACATGACAGAAGTTACTTTACATCGGACCAATTTGTTACAGATTGGTCAGATGCCCTAGGCCCTTGCCTAGGCTCACATTTCATGTGTTTTGTATTGTGTTTCCAGCCTTTTGACTCTTTGGGTCTTTTGGGCTTTATATTTCATTGTTTCATTGTTTCTATAGCGACTTTCTCCAATTTTCGTTCATTCTCTGACTAACTTCAATCTATGACCATTGTTCGTATCAGATTCAAGTATCTTTATCACCACAGGTTTAGGTCTTTCACAGACAGTTTTATTTTTCACCTGTTGTGCTCCTCTCAAGATAAGTGATTTCATGTCAGAATTCAAGATCCCATAAAACCTTACCCAGATTACGTTAGCATCCACCAGTTCGAAGTTCACAAGCTGTCCTTCTAAGATCTTATGAACTGTGGCAAATCTTTTCCACCCTCCGCTTTTCCAATTGGGGGTTTCAAAACTAGTTTTACAAACTTTTCATATAGATTATTACAAAGTTGACTAAATGGATACGGTGTGTGATCGGGAGCTAGAAATGGTAATGTTACGAAGTTGGGGCCAAGTTCCTTATTATTAGCACACTCCGTATGAGGTGGTTTGTAGAAAATAAGGGATAAGGAATTTTCCGTTATCACTTGGTAGTGCATTGATTGCACATTAAGGTTAATTAAGTTTTTGTTTAGGGTTAGAGTGAAAGTGACAGCCACCAAAAGGAGCATCTGGGGCATTCGGGGATGTTCAAGAACACCCATGGAAATGAAATGACGAGCTGCAACTGGGCAAATTTTTACCAAGAAAGATTGGAGGGAGCATGAGTGGAAAGATTTGAGGGCATGCGAAAATTGACCATTGATGAAGATTTGAGAGACCATAGCACCGAGGAAGATTGGAGGGAGCATGAGTTGAAAGATTTTAGTGCCTACACCCCATGAAGATTTGAGAGACCCATAGCCAAAGGTGGAATGGGGAGTGAATTTGTTTGGAGTGGAAAGATTTGAGTGCGAGCCCGTGAGAAGGTTAGAGTGAGGAGTGATTCTGTTTGAAGAGTTACTCTCGATTTCATTATTTTAAAAAATTTTCTTTTGTACGAGTATGAAATGTATACCTTTCTTCCCCTTGAGTAATGAAATGAAATTCATGAATTTGTTTTCTTGTTATAGAATGAAATTGATGAGATTGTTTTTTTGTGCACACAAAGACGTCCGTTTGCTGAAATTTCACAAGGAGAGGGAGATGCCCCTTTTTGGAGAAGAGAGATGCCCTTTGCGGAGAAGAGAGATCCCCTTCGTCAATAAGGAGTTATCAGTGGTGATTAAAAATAGAGTTTTGTCATGCCAAGAGGGAGCACTCGTTTAGAACTAACCAGAAATATTAGAAAATGTATTCAACGGATGATTTGGTTAGATTTGGAGATATTGCTACCACGATTAGAAGCTGAAGATGAGGAATTAGGAGGAGATTTAGATATGCTAGAATGTTTTATTAGTGGATGGGAGTACTTACCCTTGGAACCCCGTGTTACTTACCCTTGTAGTAGAGAGTTTGTGAAGGAGTATTTTAGAAATCTAAGTACTAAGGCCTTTCGCCAGCTTACTAGAATGTTATATGAGAGCTAAGAGTGCAACTAAAAGACAATAGTAGAAATTCTTATTTGTTAAAGTGGGTATCGGTGTGTATTATTTTACATAATTTTTTAATCAATAGGTCTGACCTTTGGTCAGGGGACAATGGCGGATTAACAGAGGAGACTCAAATAGATTCAGAAATGTCATTTCAAGGTATAGAACTTGGTAGAGAAGAAAGTAGATCAAGGGTGATGCAACATTGCCTTGATTATAACAATGATGATATACTTGATTGATTGAGATTCCATATAATAAAATATATATTCTCAATATTTATCTCATATCTCATAGTCTCATAACTTAGACCAGGAGTCTTTTTCTTAGACCATGAGTGTATCTTGATGTAATATTGGGATAAAAACATCATGTGAATGCAAAAAGAATTCTATGAAGCTTAATCTATACATTTGTAAGTCATCCGTCTACACTTACGTGCACTTGGAGAAAAATGAGCCGATGTTGCATACATAGGGAGATGACTCTTGTAGACACTGGGTGCCACTCACAAACTTTAAAAAGTCATTGAGTGGCGCTTGTAGACGCTGGCGGATGCTGGAAGTGCACCGGAATATGCACACATATTACATGCACTCATAGGCACTGGTAGGCGCCGGTGGTGGGCACTGGTAGGTGCTGGTGGTCGGCACGGGTAGGTGCTGTGTGAATTATGCTATGCTTGGCTGTGCCGGTTGGCGATGTGGAGTGCCGCATGTTGCCGATCGGGATTTGGGTTCTTCAGTTGAAGAAATGCAATTTTGCCTCCAAAGTGTACATTTTAGGATGTTCGAGATTGAATTTTTTTCCAACAGCCTAGGTTATATAAACTTGTGTTCTTTTCCATTCCTATCATTTGAGTGGGTGTGGATGTCTTAGAAAGCCTTATTCTTGAGTGTGTGGGGTGTTGGAAGTAGAATTTCACGAGTGAGTACTTCAAAGGAGAAAGGGCAATTTTGAGGGTCATTTTGCAAGGCAGAGGGTGTGTTGGAGGGTCATTTTGTGAGGCAGAGGGTGGGCGGGTGAGACATTTTGAGACTAGGGAAGGAAAGAGGCAAACTGGCTGGCTGAAGCACAACTCGAGAAGCAACAAGGAGTGATTGAAAAGAGAGAGAAAAGTTCAAGAGACATAGCACATTCATTTTCAACCATGGCAGAAATCTGGGGATACAAAAAGATAGTTGACGGGCACAACATGAGAAATACTCAGGAAGGAGATTGGCTCATAGCATTCCATACCATTCAACACCCAACCAATTTCATCAAGTGGTGCTAGCTAGACAAACATCAAGTTCAAACTGCTGTTTCGGGAATTTGGGAGATTGATCTAGATGTGATGGGGCTCAAAATAACTCTTGGACTTCACTATCCACGGCCAGAGGTACTTTTCAAACATTCCTCATTCTTTTCTTTTCATTCCATCTTGATATGTTCATTTTATTTCCAGAAACTGCTTTCAAATTATCAACGCCTCCTAGCATGTCCCGTAGTGCCACCTAGCATCCTCCTGTGCCATCCAGCGCCATCCCAAACCCTAAACCCTTGCGCGTGAGCGCCTTCCCAACGGCACCCAGTGACTCCGCACGGCACCCAGCGCTTTTGTGGGGCTGCATAGACATACTCACTGCTCTCCCTGTCCCGCAATGCCTACCAGCGTCGTCGTGCGGCATCCCCAACCCCTTAACCCCTTGCACGAGCGTCTTCTCGCGACCCCGCGTGGCACCCAATGCCCCCGCACGGTTCCCAGCTTAACCCCTCACTGTCCCACAATGCCATCTAGCGCAGCTGCACCTATGGGCAGCATCCATGGGCGCCCCCATTCGGCCTTGAGCGCCCTCCCGGTGCCCTACAAGCGTCACTAGTGGTTGAGAGCGCCCCCCCCCCCCCCCCCCTTTGTGTGTTGTCATGCATCTCCCAATGGCTCCCAGCGGCAATGAGCGGCACCCTGCAACGCTTAAGTGTGTTAGGACTGTGCACGAGCGCCTTCAAGCGCCACCCCCGAGCTTGAGTCTTTGGGACAGAAGTTTGAGCTGAAATTTTTGGTAGGTTGTGTAGGTCATTCCATGTATAGAGTTTGTGAGTTCATGGGACAAGATCTCTTGCACAGGTTTGGTAAGAGGTAGGCAGTTTCAATTGACTGCATATATAGTTAGAGATGTACTTGCCATGCCCAGGGGGAGAACACCAAGACGGAGGACAGTTCCTTATACAGTTGTCTTAGACTGGTTTCCACAAAGGGACAGGGTTGCAAAAAGATATCTTGCAAGGCAATGTGTATATCTTGCATTCAGAGCTTTCTTCCAGTTGATGGGTGCACTAGTTGCACCCACTATTAGGCCCAAGATTGTACATGGGCATTTGGTACTCAACACCAAGACCAAGTTGAGGAGATTTGGTGTGGAGGATTATGATTGGGGAGAGTTAGCTTTTAAAGCTATCATTGCGGAGGTGGGGAGTTTGCAAAGCCAAGTGAGGAGTCCTAAGGGGCATAGGTTCAGAGTCACCTTCCTTGGACAGATACTCACGCATCTCTGTGTGGAGAGAGGTTTCATTCCAGAGGAGGACGTGATGTACTTGAGTGATGGAGAGGAGGAGATTATACACGAGGGAGAGCATGGTGATGATCATGCGGATGCAGATAGCTCGGATGAGGACGAGACTACTGATGAGGAGGAGGATGAGGGAGAGGATGAGGATGGTGAGTGATTGATTGATTGATTAGGTTTGAGTTTTGTCTTTTATATATTTATATATATATATATATATATATATATATATATATATATATATATATATATATATTCATATATTTGTATGTTGGAAAACATACAAAGTTCTTTTGTATATACCATTGCCGGATTTAATAAGTGAGTTCATTTAAGAAGCTTGAATTAATGAACTTGTGAACTTGTATATTTGTATATTCAAATATGAATTTATACTTGATGGATAACTAAATGTACCACTTGTGAACAGGTGTTCAATAGATTCGTGTTGAGACACAGTCCTTACCCTTTGTTGAGATAGCTCCTTTTCACTCTTCTTCATTGTCACCACTTCCTCCATCTATGGAGGGAGTTGGTGAACCCATGCATTTCAGAGTACATTCACCTCTTTCTTGTTCAATTGACATCACTCGCATTTTAGATGATTGTGTTCGAGTGGCTGAGTGTAGAGAGAGAAATCTCCTTGAGCGTGAGAGTAGACTGGAGAGTGTAGAGGAGAGAGAGAGAGATTAGTGCTTAAGCATGAGAGTAGATTGGAGAGTGTAGAGGAGAGAGAAAGATTAGTGCTAGAGCGAGAGAGACTCCTTTGTGAGCGAGAGGATTTACTTGCTGCAAAGGAGGAGATGCATCTGACCTTGCTTACTTCTGAGATGGAGAGAGAGCAGAGATTAGGTGACTTGGACATGGACATACTTGGTGCCGCTGCCATGGCGGAGGGTTACAAGCTTCAGTTAGATAATCAAGCACAAGAGTTAGCATATGCTATAGAGAGGTGTGAGAGTGCACATGTTCAGGTAAAGGAGAGAGAGAGTAGTCTAGCTCAGATGAGAGCTCATGTAGAGGAGAGTGAGATTAGTCTAGCTCATTTGAGGGATCGTGTGGCTTATCTTGGACCCAGACTACGTACTATTGCTCGCGAGACTCATACTCGTCATGAGATGCAGATCTAGACTGATGCCACCCATGTGTTACCTCATAGTGTGGAGACTCAGGGCACTCAGACTGAGTTTAGAGAGAGGATTCATCTATCAAGAGAGTATATTCCACATATCCTCTTCCCTGGCTTCCTACGGAAGAAGATTATTATTGTGGATGTTACTTGTATGTATTCATTATGGATTCGTGGTGCTATCAGTTTCCGTGCATGGGAGAGCAGGACGACTACGCATGGTTTGTTCCCTCCCACATAGTCCGGGCCTGTAGGGTGGGTAGCCCGTCCTGGTGTTTGCCATTTCATCCAGTTCTGTTTGCTATGCTTTGAGGTTATCCTATGGATAGATCTTACTCCAGATGGAGTGGAGTGGTTGCTATGGAGCATGTGGCCGTGGTTTGAAATCCCGGATGGAGTTCACACCGGGTCTTGCCTCATGGCATGTTTGTGCTCTAGAGATATACAGCAAGATTTGGAGTTCAGAGGACTTAGAGTTAGATCATATGAGCATTTGACTTCATTAGGTTTACCTCTTTGTGATCTTTTGATCATAGATAGTTATGCACTCTCTTATTATAGGAACCATCCACATGGTGTTATCCACCCTACCCACTTCCGTCCTTATAGGGTACATAGAGCATCATACACTTGGTCATTTGACCCTTTGATGAGTGCTTTGGACAGATTTGTCCATGATAATAGGCCTGCTATTAGTTGGGCAGAAGAGGAGTGGACATCAAGTAGATTGAGTTCTTATAGTTGTGAATCATATCCTCTTCTTGCTAGTGGTATCAGGCATCGAGACTTGGATGAGAGCAAGTGGCCCCTATGGTGGTCATTGAGTCCAATTAGGATTCAACATCATGTATACCGTCGTAGACTTGAGGATGCAATAGTAGCACTTAGACACCATAGTGCATCTCCCTCTTCTTCTTCACCTCCTTGACCTCCATAGTCATACGTTTAGGTTCTATTGGCTCCCCATTTATATACATATTATGTTCATTTCTCCCCATGTATACATTTATGTTTTAGTTTACACTTGTGAACTCTCATATTGTGGTCTAACTCTTGTATTTTCATGTGCTATATACTCAATTGTGCCTTTTGTATCCAACGTGTCATCACCTTAGAAATATGGGTGTCATTTCCCTCTAAACACTCAACCCTAAACAAATCACAAGCGGCCCTTAGCATCTATGCGTGCCAGCGAGTGCCTCCGAGCAACTACGAGCCATGAATCCATGTCTGCCAAGCGCCGACGAGTGCCTACCGACTTCATGAGTTTTTTCCCAGTGTCGTCAAGTATCACCCAGCGGCTGCAAGCGTCAACTAGCACCTACCTAGTGGCCACGAGCGCATACCCAATGACCACAAGCGCCTACTAGCGCTCATTAGCTTCTATGAGCGCCTATGAGCACGGACGACAACTTGCTTGCCTTTTTTTTTCCATGTTGCATTGCATTGAGCAGCGACAAGCGGTGACTAGCGACAAGAAAGACTTTTGGGCGGCTATGAGTGTCAACTTGCAACATCTTGGGCTTATTGTGCAAGAAAGACATGACAAGAACGGAGTGGTAACGACAACATCCAAAAAAAAAACTTGTGAGGAATTGAGTGGTAACAAGCTGCATCATGCGGATACTAGAAGCATGCATCAGGCAAATGCTAGAAGCATTTATCAAGTTTCCATAACTCATCTTTATTATAATCATAATAAAGGTTACATGGTGGTATACTATTCACTATCAGTAGAGTATGATGGACATTGAACCTGAGTGAGCACTTTAAAATAGTTTCTTATTTCCTCAAGATTTTTCCCTGCTTGTATGAGACTCATTTTGATTTCATGAGTGCGCTTTGATTCTAAACTCTTCTCCTTAAATTTGTGTTTGTATGCCCTAGCTTTCCTTTTATCTGTGCTCAATTTTTTCTCAATTTCAATTTTCATCTTCTCTGTCTCTAATCTAATACGCTCTGCTTCCATTCTCATCATTGTTTTCTCTCTCTTCTTGATGTTGGTGGCTTCTAGTTCAGCTAGTCGTAACCTCTCTCTGGATTCTATACTATCTACCTTTAACATGGTAATTTTTGCTAAATCATGAGACAATGACATACTAGGTGACAACTTGGGTACCTTATTTGTAGATATTCCACCTTTCCTCCTCTTTGGGTCATGTTCCCCTTCTTGGTCTGCACAATCAGATCCATCTCTTGTAGAAATTAAAGGCGGTGGTGGTGTAATGAAAGGCGAGTCCTCAATCGGTGGAACAAATGGAGACTCATACTATGGTGATAGGATTCCATTCTCCATGCCACTTGCTAAACTTTCCACCCCTTAGGTGTTTGTGACCAACTCAGGGCCCAAGTCAAGGAGCACCACCTCTGGAGGAGATGAGAATTGGGAGCACTCCTGCGCACCTTCATGGACCTCCTCCTCACCAGCCTCACAAATCTTGCTTGAATTAGGATTACAATCTCCTAAACTTACCATTGCCGGTGGACTTATGTTTGCTCTGGTCCCAAACATGGCTTCCATTCTTGCAAAAATGCGGGCACATTTCCATTCAATTTATCTTCTATAGTTCTCCACCCTTTGCCATATTCCTTCTCGGTGAGACCTTCTCCTGTAGCCTTGTTCTTAAGCTCACAAGTTTCTTTGTACTGTTTCATGTACCGCAACTATTTCTTGTAAAGTCTGTCACTTGTCATAGAAGTATGAAATCCGATACACTCTTTAATCAAAAAGGTTGCCATGAAACTAAATGCGGTCTATTTTTGAATGGGCTTTTTGCAATTCCCACCATGAATTTGTGCAAAATGCTCAGGGTCCTCCAAATAATCCAGTATTTGGCTGTAATGGTGTGTTGCCATGCAAAATCGTTCATCCTCCTTGGTTTTGCCAGGCACAAAAGAAGCCATCCTCAACAAGTCTCCAAATTTCCCTAATGGTTGTTGAGGTTGTGAATCCAAAGATGACTCTATAGGTCCCGGATCAGCATTGATAAGGGAGTCTCCTACACTAAAACAAGGTACTTGATCTCCGTTACTTGCCTGACAACTCGCACATTTGCTCCAGAGGGTGGTGAATTTGAGTTTACAAATTTGAATCATTGGGCGGGGCCATATTGGATCTTGAATACGGAAACCAGATCATCAATACGTGACTAAATGATTACGTGGCCACCCTCTTGAGGAAACACGTCATTCTTTCTGACAATCATTTATTTAGTTACGGCATTCCAAAACATCCGTAACATATGATTTGATTTTATAAATGAATGCAATTTGCTAAATATATCCCTTAACTGAAGTTACAGAGCGTTCAGTTATTTCAATCTCGTATCGTTACAGAGTTCACTAAAAATTATTATGAAGTTTGTTATTTATCCCATAGACATCCGTCAAACCTATTTCTGAAACCCCCTAATGTCGATGTCGTATTTGGTTTCCCATCTGCTTTCATCCACATCAGAAATAAGAGTAATGGTCGAGTCATCCTTAGGAAGGAATAAACGACTGAAATCTGGATCACAATTCTGGTCAAAACAAAGCCACATATTAACATTATTTCATCGCCTTCCAGAAATACAATATGAAACACAAGCACACACTCAAGGATATTTGTTACTAGCAAGAACGCACCAAGAAGATTCATCTTCATATGAACTCATGCAGATTCTAGATTATGTTTATAATCAAAGTATTGAGTAACTCACCAAGAAGAATCGTCTTGTAATACATGTAACGTCCATGATCCTGAATAGATTGGGTCCTTTGATGAGGGCTGGAATGAATTCCCCAAGATGATCCCAATCACCTCTCTTGATAAAGACTGCATTCACCTGTCCACGGGATTGGGTTTTCTGGGCCAAGAGCTTCTTCATGTCTTTACCTGAACCGGTGGAATTCAGTTTCATTTTCACTCCGCAAGGAGAAAACGAAAGCAAAACAAAACTAGCAGTTAGACGTCTGGAACGAATCCAATTCAAATAATTATGTTCTGACTCCACCCGAGGTACAGACTATTCCGATGCTCATAGAGGATGCTTGGTTCGGGTTTAGTGTGGAGTATTAGTATACGCACCTACTTTAAACCATGAAATTAAGCTCATATCTACCATATCTACCGGATAATACCTAATACCTATACTGAATTAATAACTGGATCCGTGCTAGTAAAGAATCTGTTCTTGGATCTTGGACAAGCTAGCTTGACGTGGACACATCAGGGGGTTTCATAGTCCAAAAATTCTAAATTATATGGGTAGCCCATAGAAATCCGTCAAATATGTTACAAGTACCCGTAATTTTTAGTTTCCAAAAATTGAACGCTCTCGTAAAATACGCGACGGGCGCTGCAAACTCCTTGGAGGGTAGGAGGTTTCAGTTTCAATTTACGGACTTCATTAGAGGCCACTTATGCGCACATTTGATTAGGTTGGATGTCAAGGGCTGACTAAACATATTTTGCCAAGTGTACATGGTAATGAAATAGTACGTGCCTAGTGTTTTCGATTCTTCCCTCGTCCATTCCTAGTTTCACATCCCCGTACCTTAGTCCAAATGGTCCCTTTCTTAGCCTGAATGAATAAACACATGCTGCCTAAGCCCAACCGTCCCAACACTAGTAGATAATATACGTGCAAATTGAAGTGCCTTACAAAGCAAAGTTGTAACTATGGACTAATTTCAAGCGTCCACTCTGTACCTCAATCCAATTTCAAAGAGTGGTGAAAACCAAGAAGCTCAATCTGCATTTGCTCCCACTCTAGGATATCAAGAGCTCATCAAGAAAATGGTTGCTTCTGGTTGCTCATCAAGAAAATGGTTGCAAAGATTGATTATGTGTGAATGAGCAAAGGGTGATGAGAATAGATTCAGAATGATTCCTCACCATTTTGCATAGATATTGGACTTTTGGGTGATCTAAAATATTTTATTCAAATTCACGGTGGCAATAGTAAGAAACTCATGCACAAGAGCCCAGCTTTTAGCTACATGGCCACTTACTGGGTGTGACAAGGGAGAGGATTCCTCACTTCCATGAGTGGTGAAAAGTTGTACAAGAAGTGGGCTTGTTACATGAAATCATATAAGGGCACAAGAGATTGGAAATAAAATTGCATGGGGAATTACCACAAAGAAATTGAAGAGAGTATAGAGGACTGTAGATGACACTAAATCATTTGTGCACACATTTTGATAAATTGGATTCTTTATTTGGCCATTGAACAAATATATCTCCTCCTGCTTCGCTGAGTATTGGTGATGGTGTTGAAGAGGCGTTTCAAATCTTGGGTGAAGCATGCTTTGTTTTGGAGGATGAGGAGGAATATATGGGAAAGACTTCAACCCCAATTTCAAATTCCTATTACCTTTAATGTCTTGAGTACTCAAGGGCCATTTGAAGATTTGTTTAATGTGTTTAATTAAGGTCAAATTGGTGATTCAGGCCTTAAGGATGATAGTCCATGTTTGATGAGAGCACAATCCAAGAATGAGAACCCTTTGGAAGGAGCCGAGGAGCATCACTCAAGAAGAGCTACAATGGAAGACACAAGTGAAGTAATGGAAGAGGAGACAAGTGAAGCATCCAATGAAACTAAGGGGACTAGAGAAGCAAGGGAAGTAGAAGCATCAAGAGATAATCAAAAGAGGAGGAGGATTTATAAAGTGACTAAGATTACACTTGCTATTACTACTTTATCTAAAGATTTGGCTAATCATAGCAAATTAAAGAATGAGTCTCTAGAAGCTAGAGTGTAACAATATGGAGTTTAGCGATGAAGTTAGTCGGGCTTACAAAGTAGCACATAAGACAAATTAGCCTAAAAAATTCTGGAAGTATCTAGGAAGCTTCTTGGGAAGCTTCCCGGCTAGCTTAGCTTGCACCTCAAGTAAGTAGCTTCTAGAAGCTTGCATGCCAAGTAGGTGGCTTCTAGAAGGAAGCTTCTTGAGAAGCTTCCTAGTTAACTTGGCTTGTACGCTAAGAAAGCGGGTTGAGGAAGCTTCTTGAGAAGCTTCTCAAGGGCCTTGTATGCTACCTATACCAAAAATACCAAAGCTAAAGCTCATGCTAGGCATTCAAAGTTTTCCCACATTCAAGTGTCCCAATGTGAGTTTCCATTCTACTTTTTCTCTCCTTGGTCTCGGTCTTTTACATACAGAAAGGTGTAAAATAGCCAAGATTAAAGCTTCAAAGGTTCCAAAGATAGAAAAGAGCAAAAGCAAACTTGAGGTTGAGAATATATTCAAAATAGAGAAAATAAAGTCCAAAGTAGAGAAACTTAGAATCAAAGAAAGGAAGTCAAAAAGATTTTATTCCATGTCACTTGAATTAATTAGGACTAGAAAGACATTAGATGAAATCAAGAGTATCATTACCACATTTTTTGATATAGATTTTTTTTACTTTGTCATTCTAGCAATAGTGACAATGTGGACCCAAGTTTCTTTGTGCTATATTACAACCCAAATTACACTCCTTATGCTAGTTGGAATGATAATCACTCTTCCAAATGAGAGTTACTATTCATTTGTCACACCAAATGCCACAAAAATTTTGTATAATAGATTTTATACCGGATTTTATATATAAGATTTATATATTCCTACTCCTCCCAAACCCTCAATCTTTGGTATCTCATTTTCTTCTATGCTTTTCAAAGAATTTTTTTGTATCTCATTATCTCCTATGCTTCTCAAAAATTATTTTTGAATGTCTCTTGTGCTTGTCAAGTTCCCAAATATATGATCTTGCTTTAGCTTATTTCAATGTTATTGTCAACAATTGCTTGAAGCATCAAATTATCTCTAAAAAAATTTTATCAAAAGTATTTTGTGGAGGCCAAATCCTCATTTTGCATGGTCCGCATATTCTGGCTTATGTGGATTGCACACGCAAGAGAAAGGAGTTTGGTAGAGGTTTAGAAGAAGAAAATCAAGGAAGAGAGTGTTTGGATATTGTGACTACTAGAGGTCATTTAGAATAATATAAAATGCTATTAATCATGAGTTTATTATATAAATGATAATGTCCATTAAAGGTTTATAATGTAGAATGTGGGTAGTGATGAGTTTGTGATTAATAAACATTGATGATGATGTCCATATTCAAAACAATTAGCAACAAAGATGTGAAAACAATTAGAACCATATGTGAGTGAATATAAGCAATGGTGCAATGAATGAACTCTTAGTATGAGCACACACAATTGGGTGAGTGTAAAGTATACATAACATGCTCTATAAACTACACAGCATGCCACTCTAGTGCAACATGAAAATGCCAATATAGGGTGGTGCAAACAAAGAAAGGATTATAGCACCACATCCATCTTCCGTCATAAGGATGCATCTTGAGCTCAAGAAAGCATTTTTCTAAAAGCTCATAAGGATTAAAACTATAATCTCTAAAATCTACTTGAGGTCCACTCCTCCTCTAAAAGAATTATAGTGGGATGTTTGGATACTCTAAAGTGCTTGAGTATAGCTACTAGGAGCTCCAATAATGAGGTGTATGAAGTACTAAGTGTATTGATGAAGAGTTGTATGAAGTACTAAGTGTATCAAGAAGATAAATCTAGGAGGATGTATAGCACCATGTGTATGGTTTCTACAATATTCTATAGCCTCACTATCCACAATCAATATATCTTTGATAGATAAACCTAATGATGTAAATGTATTATAAGACCTAACCATGAAATCTCTATACTAATCAATATGTTCATCTGTCTCATCCAAGCATGCCATGAGACGTGAGCATATGTGCACACCAAGTGGAAGAAAAGCTTGATCCCACATAGAGTGCAATAGTATCTCAACCTCCCTCTTTGGTCCACTAATTCAAATGAAAAACTCAAAGTAAGTTACACAATACTCCATAAACTCACATATCTTAGGCTACGGGATATACCATAAAGTACTACTTATGTTATGATACCTTCATCATCTCCTCATGGTAACAAGACACCAATCCAAGAAACCAAGACTATTAGGAACAAAAAAGTAAGCTAAAAAATTCACATCCAATACTAGAATCCTCCTCCTTAAATCAATGTGGAAAATGATGCATGGTATGAATACTCTAGATAAGCTCATCCTTTCTCTCAAATGAGTGAGTCTAGAAAGCTCATCCTTCAAATACTCTTTCTTCTCTTGAACCCACAAAATCTCCTCATTAGTACCTCTGAAATATGGTGGTAGTGCAAGACTATCTAAAGAGCAAGGCCTTCAAGACACAATATCCTCTTCTATATGCAAATGTGGATCCTCACTTGGACTAGTATAAGATCAAAAAATTTTACTTGCTTGCCCAACCAAAGAAGTCACTCCACATGATGTAGCTCTAGTCTCACTAGGATGATGCTCATCAACACCAAAAGGAGAATTCTTTGTAGCTCTAGTCTCACAAGAGTGAGACCCAATCCAATCATGTTAATGTTGTAGATGCTCAATCTAAGTGCACATATCAATAGGTGGAAAACCCCAAGGATATCATGACATTTGTGACTCAAGCCACTCAATAGCCTCCTCACAAGCCCCCTCAAATGCATCCTTCAGATCTCCTAGTTGAGTCTTCATCTCATCCAAAGTCCTCTTTCCAAATGCTCTATAGTAAAGGTCAACTCTCTCATATAAAAGATCTCTTGAATCTTATATCCTTCTACCCTCAACTCTCTATCTCTAATAAATATCCAATCTCTCAACCTTATATGTAATAAGTGTATCCAACTCTGCCGGTTGGTCAACTCATGCTCCCTCTTCTCCCTCCTTATCTCTAATAACCCTAACTAACTCTATTGATCTCTCACCTAAACTACTCTTCTCTACCCAATGATGCATCTCTCGCTCTACTAGTCAACTCTCTCTCTCCAACAAAATATGCTCCTTTGGATAGAATTGCTCTTCCCTCTCAACTAGTCTCCTCTTGTGAGTATATACATCGCTACACAATATATATCATTGTCAACATCATACAATATAGAAGCACAACTCACACATAAGTCATACATTAACTCTAAAGTGCCACAATAATCAGTTCATTCATCCACTCGAATCACACTCAAATCATATCTATACTTGATCCTTCATTCAACAACCTACCAACAACCATGCATTGATTACAGTCAAGCCACACCCACTCTAGCTAAGAACTCTAGGTGACACTTTTTTACCTCCATCCACCATAGCCAAGAACTTGAAGGATCAATATCAAAGAAGTGAAATCTCTAGAGCTGCATTTCAAAAGTATACCCCTCTACTTGACCTTGGTCTCCAACCCTAATGGTGTTTTTGATGGCACATTTGATACTACAAACAATAAAATTGATGGTGGATCCCACCATATGATTAGTAGCCCTACCATGAAATCTGACCATGAACAAGTAGTCTATGATTAACTACCAAAATAACTATGACTACCAACACTACCACTCTAGCATCCGAGCAAAACTAGCTTTGGTGCTACAAATAGTATGATAGTTATCATGTGTGTATATATATATATCACTACACAACATACATCATTGTCAATATCATACACTATAGAAATACAAGTCACACATAAGTCATACATGAATTCTAAAGTGCCACAATTTTCCCCTTAGTTGATGGTTAGGTCACTCTAACTCTATATAGCCATCTACTTCAAGTATGTGATATGCACTATGGTGGGTAAAGATCAAGAGGCCAAGTACTATTGAGCTCCATTTTTAGTCACCTATCTTCAATCCATAACACATATAGGATGAACTATTTATAGATTAATTACATCTAGGACATAACCACTAACCTTAAGGAACCATCCTAAGAGGAGTCAAACATGCCATATGCCATCCTCTCAAACAGCTATCAGACACCAACATAGAAGCAACTCCACCAGAAGAGCCACATAATATACACCACAAGTCTACACATAGAAGTGTTAAGCTTGGGTCCATAGTGCCATCAATGTTTGGAAGTTGGTATAACATATATAATCTTTCCAAACAACATCATCACGTCCTTCCAACATGAAGACTCAGTAAGGCAAAACCTCATGCACTCTCAAGATAGTGTTGCATATAGTAACATCAAGTGTTATCGATGCAATATGTTGTAGATATACATTCATCTAGATGAAATTGAGCAATCAAGGATCTATAACCTCCTTCTTGACCAATAGCATAGCATAGCATAAGGTATCCTTATATTGAGCAATTGCTAAGTTCCCAAAGGCCATTAAAATCACTCTTCAAAAGATCTATACACATTGAGAACATGCACTCACCCATATGTTTGGATCATCCAAGTCCAAAACTATAGTAGCATCATGACAAATAGTTGCCAATAAATCTAGATCTTTTCCATGGAGTAGAAAGTGTAGAGAGAAGGATGCTAAGGAGGCTTGCCAATTGAACGGATTGCCAATGGCCAACCAAGGTAATTAAAGATCCCAATCTCCCAAGTGGCCTCTCTAGAAACCATACTTTTGCAATCCTCTCTTGATAGTCTAAACCACTCTTGCTGCTAAGCCATTTGCCTCAATGTGATCTTGAGAGGAAATACAATGATCAATCAAGGCCTTGTCATACAAGACCTAACACTTCCCTAAGAACTCTATACCTTGATCAATCAAAAGCTTTAGTTGGTGCACTAAAATGACTAAGAACCCCATCCAAGAACAAGTAAGTTGTCCCTTCACTGGACTTCTCAAGAATTGTCACCAACTCAATCCATTTTGAGAAGTGCTCCACCATAACCAAAACATACCAATGATGTCTCATAGTCAATGTTAAAGGGCAAACAAAGTCTACACTCCAACGGTAATCCAATCCCATGATATGCAATAGGCATAACTATAATGTAGGAGCATTAAAGAATACTCTAACGTGGTCACAAACCACACATTTAGCAATAAACTACTATACATTGGTTTGCATAGCACACCACAAATAATGACTTTAGAGTAAGTTATATGTATGCTTTACTCCAAATGCCCTAGCTCCTCATGAGCATGATGTACCAACTATGGTCATTGAGATGGAAGTAGTACTATTTCCACTCTACCATCCTCCCATACACAAAGACGGTGTTTTCTCTCCAATCTAAACTACTCGGCTCATTGAAGAACATGGTCTCTCTCCTTAGCACCAATTGTGCAACCCATAGCACAAATGCAAAGATAATCCATCACTAAGACATCATCATGAATGTCTCGTAGACCTATACCAATATCTCCACCCTTTGGATATGTGATCTCAACAACTCTACCTATATGTGTTGAAAGAGATACCACCAAGGCCTCAAAATATATAGATAAAAAGGTATATGCATGTCAGATTTGCACCATCTTCTCATTTGTTTCACCATGCTAACATGCTTAGGTCTAATCCTATTGGCTGGGACATAGGTTTCTACTCAACCCATCTGCATCATGGTTGCTCCAGGCCTATGAATAGTTGTGAAATCATATCCCTATAAAATCAAAGCCCATCATGCAAGCTTCCCTAAAATTTTGTTGGACTCCATCAACTTCAATGGTTGATAATTAGTGATGAGAGTGAAGGGGTTACCAAATAGGTAACATCAGAAGTGCACTACTACCAAGAACTTAGAGGCTCAACATCAAAGAAGGAAGCTCCTTGGAGCTACACTTTGAAAGTATATCCCTCTACTTGACCCAGGTCTCCAACCCTAATGGCATGGTTGATGGCACATCCAACAATACAAATGGTGAAAGTGATGGTGAGTCCCACTAGGTAATCAGTAGCCCTAATATGAAATCTGACCGCCAACAAGTAGTCCATGAGCAACTATCAAAATAACTATGATTACCGACACTACCATTCCTATGTCCAAGCAAACTAACTTTGGTGTTACAAATGTTGTGACATGAGTCCTCACCATCAGCTCCTCCTCAACTAGTCTACTCTCTCTAAACTCTCTCTCTCTCCCCACCTCTCTTAAAGACAAGGTTTTCATCTTGGGATGCAATAAGCTCAATGTACTCTCTCTCTCTCTCTCTCTCATCATGTACCTTTTTTGTTCCATGAGGACTATGTACTCTAACATCATCAATTATAGGTCAAGCATGGGGAGGGTGACTTGTACACAAATACTAAAATATATCAACTCAAGTACTCCATAATATCAAACCAAATAATTGATCAACCAAGCAACTTTCCAATTTTATTAATTTTCATCATAGTAAATATATTGGACTCAATCATCCATGAAAGTTTATCCATACTCCAAAACTCATCCCAAAATCCTCATCAATATAAGTATAGATGGTCATAGATAAGTACATACCATAGCAAACACAAACTCAAAATGTGTTTACAATTAAATCCTCACTCACCCAAGTAATCATTATGTATCTATTCTCCCTCATGGATGTACACTTCTTCCATTCCCTTTTGTATCCTCAAATCCTCCTCTCCATGGCCAAGCCTATATACAACCTTTTACTCACTCAAATCCCACTCTCCATGAATAAGTGGGTGAGAACTAGGTCTAAGTGAGTCACACAAAAGTGCCTAGCATCCAGGTGGTGAAGTTGCATTTGGACTACTAACTCTACCTCAATAGCAATAGAAAGTAATGTTAGCTTTGCTAAATCATAGTCTACCATAGTAGATCTCATCATCTTACTCTTCACTATTTGTTGGGAAAAATAGAACTAGATTGAGATAATGACGGAATACAAATCTAAATATTCTGTGGAGCAAAAATCATTCATCAATCTGGTCAAGAAAAGCATCTATAGAAATTACAAAAATTTCATGTGGTTTGGCTAATGTTTGTTGACATCAACAATTTGCATACAATTTCATGCACTCAAGAACTGTTAAACATCATCACAATTGACCACCAACACTATAATATATATACACTTGCATTTGTCAATTTTTATCTACTTTTGGAATGTGTGGTGCCAAATAATCCCATATTTAACCCTAGGTTGTTTGGTACCAATTGATACACATCACCTCATGAAATTCTATAACTGGAATTCATTCTTGCATCTTCCCATAGGGCCATTCCTATATTAGAATCCCTCAATCCTAAATTATAATCCCATAGGAGCTATACTTGCATCCATTCACACAAGTTTATAAGAGCAATTCCTATAGCTCCCATTGTCTTGTTAGGCGCATTTGTCCTAAACTTCAAGTAGACCTAACTTCTTTTCTAGGGATTCTTTTTCCATGATCTTAGTGTCTATGGAAAGCACTTGAGAAGGTACTTCCAATGAAATGAGGCATGCATCATTTGCATATGTATTCATAGAGAAACCGGTCTTGATGTGAATTGCCTTTTTATGCACTTCCATAAATTAAATCCCATAATTTAAAGATCTATCCCATACTTACACTTCTATACTCTAGTAGAAGATTTTTCTTGTACTAACTCTTCAACATGCTCGTAAGATATTTGTCCCATAGATCATTCTCATAATTAATAAGACTCCACACTTTATGCTATGAAGATGATGTTCCCATGCACCACCTAAGGACACCTAGATGGAATAAGAAGAGAATATATCATTTGGAAAAATGGCCTAAAAGTAGTATATGCATAATGCCCCTCCAAATATCTCCTAGTAGTCCAATCTCTAATCAGAAACCAATCCTCCACCAAAGTGTGTAAGACAATCTTCTGCCTTTTGATGCTCATCTTAGGCAAAAAAATGCCTTGTATCATGAAAGCAAAGAGTAAAATCTCTCCCTCTTACTCTACTTGTCCTAGTATCCTTGTCCCAAGTATTAGAAAACTTGATACATGATGCTAATTGGATCAAACAAATACCATACCAAATAACTTGAAACAAAACCAAAACTTAAAATAAACTTACAAAAATAGCTTCATATCATCTAATAAACTTACAAAACTAACTTCATATCATCTAATAAACTTCTCAAAAACCTAAAACCTAAAACCTAAAAGTTTTGCACAAGCTGCACAAACATAAACACTTATATCAAATTGCATGGGCCACATAGGCCAAACAGTTCATGTGGACTAGTTGGCCAGCTTGCATGGCATACATGATGGTAACAGGCCATTGAGAATTCAGATTTCAAGATTTAGATAGAATCAAAATAGAGATGGAATAAAATAGCTCAAATGAATGTAAATTAACACGCATTGAAATTAAAAATTGAATAAAGAATATAGATTCTCACATTGCATGGGGTATTTAATACCCAAAGCAATCTTCAACCCAAGCTCATGTAAATCTCTTCCTCAAATTTGTTGCACAAAAGCACTTATTTGTGTTCAGTCCAACACCATTTCATGAAGGCAAGTTATCAATCAATGTTTGAAATTTTACAAGCAAATCTCCCTTGCATGTTTCTTCCATATTCTCTTCTTCCAAAATCCTCAAATACGTCTCCATTTTTTGGATTTTGAGTCTCTATATGGCATTTCAAAACTCTCTTTGAAACTTTGTGACTTGAATCAAAGTACTCCTTGCAAATCTCAAACTCTTTTGCTGCTTAGAACTCTCCTTGTTGGACCACTCACTTGCTCTCAATCTTTGCATATCAACCAAATGACTTACTCTAGATTTTGGACCACTCACTTGCTCTCAATCCTTGCATATCAACCAAATAACTTATTCTAAATTTTGCTCTCTTGGATCAAATTTGGTATTCCCTGATTCAACTCAATATTTAACCCTAAACACTAATTTCTTCCTTCCTTGTCTTCCCTCATTTTCTCCTTCCTTTCTTGATTCAATTGCTCTTGATTAACTTCTGGATAAGAGTAAACCCTACCACTTCTAAACTATTGTAAATTATTTTTTCTAAACTCTTCAGATCCTTCTCCTTGTTTCTAAATTCTCTTAATCCCTATTTTCTTTTCTTCTTTACTCACTTTTGTACTCTGAGTACCAGCTTTCTTTTGCTACCCTCTCCTTTCCTCTCCTCTCCTCTCCCTTGGTTCCTGACCACTCCTTTCACGCTTGTCATCATCTATCTCAAAACTAATCACTAAAATAAGTAAGTAAATACCTTTGAATGAATCAGTCAAAAGTTCTCCTCAACTAAATCACTTGAAACTTCTCCTCTTGTTTCCAAAGTTCCAAATTACCAAGGAAAAGTTCACAAAACCAAAATGAGCTCTTATGCACATTGCATAAGTCTTTCTTCCACCCTTGACCTTTCCCTTTTGATCCTTCTTGTGAAACTTCATCTTTCTCTTTGTCCCTCTGGAGAATACCTCATTTAATTTAGCTCAAATTGAGTTCAAATTGTAGAGCTCAATACATATAGCGATATCAATATCAGTTCAACATTTATAAGAAGAGTAGTGATAGAATATTGTAACAAATGATCATAAAAATCACTAAATACTCCCCAAATTATGAGTACTAAGTCACAACTCCTATCACAACTCCTGTCTCTTATTGCACTTCTTTGATTGCTCTTGTCACAAACTTTAAAAAGAATTATGTTATGCTATCAAAAAATAAATATATTTAAAATAATATAAACATTTATTTACTTATTTATTTATTTACTTACTTACTTACTTATTTACTTATTTACTTATTTACTTATTTAAATATATTTATTTCCTTCATGACACTTATGTCATTAATGATACTCCTAGGCAAGATTGATTATGCATTACAAATGCACTCAAGAACAAGTGGCAAACCCATAGATCCAAAGATACAAAGGAATCAAGCCCAAGTATGGGATAACAAAAATTGAATCCAAAATGAGATACACAAAACCATTATCCATAATTGAAAGAATAAATATATTATGATTGATATCTTGCACTCATATAATCAAGATAATTTTGCATGGAAAAGATCCTAGTCTCCTCTTTTTTCTCAATAATGTACTTGCTCATACCATGGTTTGCTATATTAGGTTTAATTTTTGTTATCCCATACTTGGGCTTCCCCATTTGTACCCTCTACTAAATCAGCAAAGTCTTCTTCTTCCACCCAATTATCCCCTTGGTTGATAAGTAAATTATGAATAATGATGCAGACCCGTGACCCCTCTGCTTTTTAGCAAGGGTCATTGAGCTGAATTCTTATTTCTTTCAAAGAATTCCATCTCCTTTTTAGGATTCCAATGGAGTGTTTGTTGAGAACACAAGCTTGAGCAAGATATTTGTTAAAAGAAGACTTCTCCTCCATCCGTGTTTGTTTGAAAGAGGGGACTAGATGTCTCATTGCAATGTAACCTGAATCCCCCCAAAAGAATTTTTGCCTATCAAATAAAATGCTTTCCCTCTTATATTCAACTGACTCCAAAGAGATCATCATTTTGAGGTAAGATATGTTGTATCAAGAGCCAAGCATCCCTGCAAGAATGAGAAAGCATGAATGCTAATAGAGAACAAATTCCTCTAAAGAGAAAACATGAATACAAATAGAGAAAAAAGCATCGTGCAAATTGTATATACTTCATAGAATCCTTCACATATTCAAGGAAAATGACCTCTTGCAAAATGTAGAACCATTCTCAGATTGTCACGCTCAATTTGTTCATTAAAATCCTTTCCTACTAAAATAAATCTCACCATCAATGGTGTGTCCTTGAGAAAGGCAAAATAAAGTACTGTAAACTAAACTCAAACACTCGAAAAACCCTTTTTGCGCAGAAAAGGAAGAAATTTGTACCCTCTCCTCACTATTTGGCCATTTCACCTCCTTCCTTAAGATACTAATTATTGCCATTGTTACTCACTGGGTCATCTTACAGGAGAGCACACATTAATCCTCCATATATTCAGTCCCTGAGCAGCACTTACTCTATTGCTGTGATGCCCAATCCAGTCAAGAGCAAGCACTATTTGGATCGAGACATGAGTTTGATCTCTCTTGAGGAATTCTTGACTAAAGAGTGATCTTTAATTGTATCTACTAAAATATAGAACAAATATATATCCATTCTAGTTAATTGTCTAGAAGCAGCAGGCTTCAAAACATTCCAAAATATTCCAAAACTAATTCACTACTCCGTGTGCATTGAACTTTGTCTTGCAAATATGGGGAAATATGTCTTTGCAAAATTCCACCACCTCATTAACAACTCCATTTCGTCTTCATCCTACTCTTTGGTGTTCCATCCATTGTTCCAATCATCATCAATCTCGAGACCAGCCTCTTCGACTCTCCAAATCATCCCGATATATTCTGCACTTTGATTATGTAGTAGTATGCAATTGCTAGTTCGCTACATTGTGGCTAGTGGGGTATCATGGCTTGCTCTTCTACTTGCCCTTTGTGATGGTTGTGTTGCTCTTCACTCATAACTAGTAAATTTTGCCAAATTACACTCAAGAACACAATCCCTCACGGTTTAGATTCAAATTTATTTTAAAACTTAATTAAATTCTTAAATCTCCATTAATCTGCATTAGTATTTAGGAAACATAGCAGAAACACCCGTAACCCTAAAAAAAGCTACTGGTCAAGGTTTTAGTTTCCCATAAATAAATATGATTTATACGGATCATGGTTTTAGTTTCTAAAAGGTTTTCATCCCCTCCACTCTCGTACCCGAAAAATTTTTACAGGTTATCTAAAATAACTTTTACGGATACTTCGGGCCTTGAATTAGCTAAATCTGAAATCCCCTATCATGTTCGGGAGTTCTGGATTGCTCATGAGTCATAACCCAACTGTCTGGAGTAATCAGTAAGTAGTTCCTGGAGTAATCGTTTGGAGTTGTAGTACGTTCCATCAGTGAATATGTAAACAAATGAAATGTTATATTAATATCTATCGTTTGGAGTTGTAGTTCGTTCCATGAGTGAAGAAGTGCAAACAAATGACAGTGTAATATTCATATCTATCCTCATATCAGCGTATACGTTTCAGCTTTTATTTTCGTGCCTAGATCTATGAATGAACTAAATTAGTCTTTGTTCAATGAGAGGTGGAATTCTTTATGAGCGCATGTGGGATCGCACAGTCTGCTATAGCGTTTAGTATATTTGTTCATGATGACTGGTGAGAGAGAGACTCATAGTATTGCTTGCATTTATGTTATTTAGTTTATGGAGGTTGTGAGCAAGGTTTCGGACTGTCCAGATGTTGATTGGTATTACATTTCCAGTGAGAGCTTTGCTGATTAATATTATTCACCAATCAGATGCTAGAGCACAGTTTGCTCAATGAAAGTTTCTGTCCCTGGAATTTCTCGATGTGGAGGAAAATGGAGAGGGGTTGTTGTTTTACGGTTATACTCCCTAGTTTTACATGTACATGTTATTAAGTTCGTTCGGAAGGCACAGGATGATATATAGGATTTCAGCGCAGATAAAGCAGATGTCGCTAAAGTGAGCATTGTCAAGCATAGTTGACTCGAAAGAACGACGCCAGGCAATTATGTGAGAGAGAAATGGTGGAAACTTTCAAGGATCCTTCCGTGAATAAAGAGACGTCCATAGACCTTAGAATCTTCTTTCTTACTCTCTGGACCGATATATTAGATAAAATCTTTCCAGTCGAATTTGTATACACAATATCTAGTGACTATCCAAATTCTCTATTTAATGATTTGCTTTCCCGGACTCGTTCTTGTTGTCCCCGATTGTACCTCCAACTTTGCTCAGACAGCTATCAACAGTTTTCAGCTGTCAACGTACTCCCACCTGAAAACTGTTGCTACTTTCAACCAGAAATCCATCCCAACTTTGTACGAGATTACTGTCAACCTATGTACGGGATTCTTCCCTAGGATAAGAATTTCGTCTGCATGTAAGTTGTGAGAACGATAGGAGATATTGATCCTTGATCAGGCATACATCAACTTCAGAGGCCCCACACACACTCAAACACAAATAAAACATTAGCTAGTATTCATCATTAGTGACTCTAATACATTTGAAGTTCGTCCTGTTTTGATACTATAATTATCACCGTTGCTTGGCAACTTGAAGAAGAAAGGTTCTTCAAGTTGAGCTGGAGACAACTTCCACGGAGATTGCAAGACCACCGACGCCATCGTCCACGACAGTCACATTTGAACCCGGGTTGAGAAACTGATTGGTGATAGTTTCGTTTGTCTCCAGATTCACGATCTTGAATAAATCCTGTTTGACGACGGAGATCGCATCAAATCGACCAACTCTACCAACTCCCAGCGGATCGATGACGAGATTCAATGTCACATCATGAACGCTGATGTTGGTGCTCAGAGAGCGGTTTTTCACACGAATTGCAGCCGCTCTTGCAGGTAGTAGAAGGGATGTTGAAATTGTAAGTACCAGCATTGCCACTATGACAAACTTTGTTGTAATCGCCATGGTATCGGCTATGGAAATTTTAATGCAAGGCACGCAAGAGTTTCTGTCACTGGATGGCAATATAATGGTAAAGTGGTTCGGACTTGAAGAACTAAGACGACCTATTCCTGGCACTGGATGCAATCGGCTATGGAAATTTTAATGCAAGGCACGCAAGAATTTCTGTCACTGGATGGCAATATAATGATAAAGTGGTTTGAACTTGAAGAACTAAGACGATCTAAAGGTTGTCGAAAAAGCACAGAAGAGAGCTTTGTTGCAGAAGCAGATGAGAGCTACTGACCATCATGGTCCTCTGAACACCTTTAAAGGCAACTCTTCTTTTGAAACCAACTAGATAACTACAAAGAGTAAAACTAAACATGACCGAATCACCGGAGTGGACTACAAGAGTTCATATTCAACTTGCCCATTCGCGTGTCGATGTCCTCTACAATGTGCGCAGATTTCCAAATGAACTTGTCAATAAAGACATCTGTCATGACTCTAATTACCAAGATCGAATTGCATATCAAGCGAAAGCGACAAAACCCATTCGTGAGAAGGGAACTGTACCGCTCCCAACAGAAGAACTTGATACTTCCTTCCTCCATTATAGAATAAACACAGCCAAAATCCACTAGTGGCGACAGCAGCATTGGCCTGCACTAACCTCTCATAAGCAAGGAATTTAGAGTGAGAGTACGCATGGTTTGTCCTCATCATTTAGTCCATGAGCCACTGTAACATTGGATGCTCTTAAAGTTTAAAGCTTAAGGGGATAGTTGGCCAATTATACTGAGAACATATTACTGGAAAAAAGCAATCAGGATTTGGATGTTCTTAAAAGCAAAAGCTTAGGTGAATAAATTGGCCATTTAAATTGAGATTACAGCACTGGAAACAACCAGAAATCCTCCAGGTCTTGTATGTCACATGTGGCGATTGTTAGACCTTGCTTTCAGCCACTGGAGTGTTTGACTAAGGTACAGCTATTTCCTTACCTTCCTTATGCTATTTCCCTATCCCAAACCTTACCCCGAATCCCCACCACATTTTACGCATTAGTAATTGTAGAACTAGAGTCCATGTAATTACTCTATGCGTTTCATATAGAGAACATCTAGCATTAGTAGTTGTAGAACTAAAAAGACATCTAGCATTAGTAGTTGTAGAACTAGAATTCATCTAATTACCCTGTACGTTTCGTTTCATATAGGGAACATCTAGGGAGACATTCATTTTTGCTATCTTGTACATGGACTTGTAAGTAAATCAGAGCCCTCCGATGTGGAGGGCTGTCAAGATAGCAAAAGAGGTGTCTCCCTTCATATATGTTTCTTCGGGGTAGACGTAGTTCAGCTTCTCTGACTGTTGCATTCTCTGTATCAATATCACATGGATGCATGTTTGACATTGTTGGTGGATGCGTTTAGATGGAGTGTACAGTTTACATGAAATGTAAAAGGTAATATTAAATGGGCTCTAGTTCTACCACTACTAACGTGTAAGGTGGCGGCGAATCGATACGGGGTAAGGAAAGCAGAAAGGGGCGACCGCATACAAAACACGAAGGATAGGAAGACCCCATCCTTCATGTTTTCTACGCGGTCGCACTTTTCTGCTTTCCTTAACCCGTATCGATGGGAAGATCCCATCAAGCCCGTACAAGTACAAGGGTGTGAATAGATAAAATGGGGCTAAGTTCCAGTAGGGTTTGATATGAAAAATCTGCATTATTATATCTAAGATATCCGAGTTATGCATTCTTCATATATTCTACGCGGTCGCACTTTTCTGCTTTCCTTAACGCAAACCATAACCCGAATCGATGAGAAGATCCAATCAAGCCCGTACAAGTACAAGTGTGAGACAAAATAGATAAAATGGAGCTAAGTTCCATTAAGGTTTGATATGAAAAATTTGCACTATTACATCTAAGATATCCGAGTTATGCATTCTTCATATTTTCTACACGGTCGCACTTTTCTGCTTTCTTTAACCCAAACCATAACGCCGAATCGATGGGAAGATCCCATCAAGCCGTACAAGGGTGAGACAAAATAGATAGAATGAGGCTAAGTTCCAATAGGGTTTGATATGCAAAATCTGCACTATTACATCTAAGATATCAGAGCTATGCAAGTCTTACTGTTTACAACAACGGGAGGTAAGGAATTAGCTTTAGCTTTCACTAATTGCCTGGATAATTTTTGTAAAAGACTACCGCATAGGAAAAATGAAGGATGGGAAGACCCCATCAAGCCGTACAAGGGAGAGACAAAAAAGTAACATGGGGCTAAACCCAATAGGGTCTGGATAATCAATACTCAAAGTGTCAGATAAATATTAACCAAAAACTTGTGTGTGACAGGCATGTCCTCCTCTCCAAACAGCCAGAGTCTGAGTTCAAGACTTGTATAGTTCTGTAGTAATGAAGAGTTCTATATTTATGATGGCATTTTTAGGCATGACACCCTTAAAAAGAAATAACGTGTTTAGAACTGGTGCATTAATACCGTTTACTGAATTTAAAATAAGCGTTATAGTGACGATTCTGTTGTTGATTCCAAATGCAGAGGCCGCACATATCATCGATGAAAGTGCTCATGAGAAACAGTAAATTTATAAACCTACTCTTCTAATAATTTCTTAGGGGACAGAATAATTATGCTTTAAACGCAGTTGAATAACCTAATCTTCTGAGTAGAACTTAAGTATTTAAGCAGATAAACGATATTGCCTGTTTCTTTTTTTTACAATGCATCGCTGCAAACAATTTCCTTCTCCACTGAACAATCTCCTTTGTAGTGGAGAAATTGATTGTATCTTGAAAATCCGACATCAAAATTGAACTAAAAAGATGTTCAAGTCTTTTCACAATTGAGCCTATCGACTTCAGAGAGGATGAATCTTTAGTTTTACTCAGTTGATCAAGAGGACGTAAGTGGAAGTAAAATTGAACCACTCAATATTAATATGAATTGTACTCCTCTATATTATAAGCTCTTCTACTTCATTCAGTGGATATATCGGCCCTTATTGGAAAAAGGTATCCTGCTTTAATGGATGGATTTTAATTTCATTTTGGATAAATAATCGGTAAATTATACGTGGAATTCAGTCGATGGTTAGGTAAGTAATTACCAAGTTATTTTCTACTTAGTTATTTTATTATGCATAGTCCTGTATATTCTTTACTCTATTATTCTATATTTACATCGCCATACAACTATCCTTCCTAACTTTGACATATCAAAAACCTATATACTACATACAAATTATTATCTTCTTAATTTTATGTTGAAGAAAATATATTTTTAATTTTAATAATTAAAAATATATTCACCAGCTGAATTCTGATAGGAAACCACTTTCAAAGCATTTGAATATTCTCTATGTATCATATTAGAAATTTGCAATTTTGTTTAATAAATTTAATAAAAACTTATATTCCATGTATTATATGATATTAATAGTAAAAGTAGCACTGTGATTTTTTCTATAAAAGATATATATCTACTAAGAAATATTTTCTATAATTAAATTTCTTTAGTTGAAAAATGGTAATGTAAATTAAAAAAATTATTTTTATACAATATTTGGTCAGAATCCATTGTTTGTTTATTTAATCTATTCTTTGATATTTCAATAAAGATATAGTATTCATCCAATAATAAGTTCCCTTAAGAAAGGTTTGTGATTACACAACAGCTCATATTTGTGTTTGCAATTTTTATTTGTATGGAGGTATGATACACCTTTAAAATTTTATCTATTTACTTTTAGTAAAATGGTCATCACAATATTGCTATAATCCATAGTTTCTAGCATCTTTTTATATTTTATAGGTAAAGTATGAATATATATATATATATATATATATATATATATATATATATATATATATATATATATATATATATATATATAAGTATGAATTAGGTAAAGATATGAATATATATAAGTAAAAATATATTTAGGATTTCTAATTCTGAATTGTACATAGTGGTATATCAAATCAAATATAATATCTATTAAAATCTTAGAATATATATTAATAATGTTAAACGTACACATCTGAAGTGAATTTTGTAGAATCGGAAATCATCTCACATATTAGTTGTTGAACTGTGGAAGTTGTTTTGTAAAGAGGAATAACTCATATTACACAAAAAAAATTAACTCAAATTGAAAGCTCAATACATTTTCCTTTTATTAATTATTATTTTGAAATTATCATCATTTCGTTACACAAGACTTCTATGCAAGAATATAATATACACAATGATATATCATTCTCTTGAAGATACTGATATTATTCATAAATTTAATTTTCCATATTTTATCAGTAAATATTATCTCAAATTTACTAATAATTATACTGCCCAATCTAAATCTCTAAATTAAATTTTTATTTTATTTTATTTTATTTAAATAAATATCTCACCTTTTACTAAGTTAATCATTACACCAATTAAAAAAGATTACAAGAATGTTTACTTACAGACCAATTTTAAAGAACAAACAAATCATTACATCCAGATCTTTTTATGTAATATACTATCATACTGTATCTATCCTAGTAATTATATTTCCATGGAATTTTGAAATTTTTTTAACGTCTACGTGAGTTGATTTTCGTTCATACTCATTTCGTCTATACTAATTACAAGACAAAGTGTTGTCCGGGGATTGATTGAGTCTGGAGGGAATAAGCTGACCGGGGTGAAAAGGTTCCTAGGAGACTGGAAAGCAAGGTACATGACGTTCGACAACAGTTCAGTCTAGAGAAGGTGGGATACATCACGACAAGTTGATAAAGTAGGTGGAGAATTGCGATAGGCAGGAGCACAGGTTTATAGATCTGTCGGAGAAGTGCGGGAGGTAGGAGTTTGCGATCGACACTCTCTTCGGTGACTCAATGGAAGATTTAGGTGCTGCACCACCTGCATTTCTGTACAGAGTAGCTCCTGTAGAAGAATGGGATGATGCTCGGATCAAAGGAGCTTTCTATGGTGGTAAATCAGACGATAAATTCATCCACCTCAGTACCGGCGTGCAGATACCAGGCACCTTGAAGAGGTTCTACTCTGGTCGAACTGACTTGCTTCTCCTGCAAGTTGAGACAGCAAAGATTTCTGAAGGTTTGAAGTGGGTAGAAGTCGAAGGCGTGGGGATTTTCCCTCATTTCTACGGTCCATCCGAAACTTCTGCACCTGTGCCTCTAGATGCAATTGTAAAGTGGACGAAGCTGGAATGGACTGGGGTCCAACATGCTTTACCTGACCTACCATCGTGAAGGGTACGTCTTGCAGTATGTTGCGGAGAAAACCTAGACTGGAAGATACACGTAGTTTAGACAGTAACGCAATCAGACGGGGAGTACGAAACTTTTGGATGGTAGATGAGTTGGGGTTATAACTGGTCTCAAGGCACAAAAATGACCCGTGCATTGCCTCCAAATGTACATGGTGTGTCCTGCTGTTGAAGATAATAAAACCTGATTAAGCTCAGGAACAAATTAAGCAGTGCAAAACCAAAGATATTATTTGGAGAACCAGATAGCACAACCGAATCACTTCGACCGGCGGTGCGCATCCTCCCGCGTTTGAGACACAAAATTTTGTTGGGTACCACGTCATGGTACGACAAAGTGTTAGGGGACAAGAAGTATGTACAAGCAAGAAGAGGGTGTATGGTACTAAAGTGCATTGGCATCAGAGGATCCCCCTCGGTCACCACGTTCCTTGGTCCGTTCATTTTATAGATGAACTGTACCGAAAGCTTAATTGTCAAACCTAAAATCGTGGCTATAAGAGCCCGAAAAATGTGGATTTCGTCTTACTGTCAATTGGACAGGACCTAATCCATGCAACGGCAGCAGGACTTGCAGGAAATTCCACTCCGTGAGAAACGGGACCTGCGGACAAACTGGTCTGCGCACGATAAGGTTTAAGTGAAAACTAGATCTAAATCTCCATAGCATGTAGACAGACACTATGTTGTTGTAAATGCTAGGAGACTTAAAAGTGGATGCACCGTCACTAATGACCTTATGGTGTGTTGGACCCATCCTCAGCGTCGTCATCTTTGTCTTCGTCCATTTCTTCGCCGACTTCGTCTTCTTCAATTTGGTTATCTGCATCTCCATCGTCCTTCCCAGTTTGACTGCCTTCGTCGTGTGCTTTTCTCTTTCTTTGGCCGCCATTGGTAGCTGATCCTTTTTGAGCCTTCTTATTCTGGTTTTCTTCCCGGTATTCTGTCAAACCAAGTAAACGTCCCGAGGAGTTGCGTAAATTACGGGATTGATATCATAAAAGGCATAAGAATTTTGCACTCATGATAACGTTGATTTGGGTCCCTTTACCTCAAGCCAACATGACACGAGAGCAGATACGAATGACTGATATGAACTCGTCCGCTTAAGACTACAACTGAACCCAACGCCGCAGTTACAGCTCTGATCTTTGCCTCTTGAACAAGATCACAGATACTAAACAACAAAACAAATCAGCTTTCTCTTGAACAATCTTTATGATTGTAGGCATGAATCTTAACTTAACCACATCTGCTGATTTGTAGCTCTGCAAAAGAACGGGTAGAACTTACCTATATTTCTTTTTTTCACTCAAGATGTAGTGGTGTGCTCTTATGAGAATGACAACAACCTACCTGGAAGGCGTTAGGAGTAAGGACTGGAAACTGCACTCAAAAAGTAAATTTACCTTCAAGAGCTGATCTCAGAGGTCTAACAAATTCGCCAAATTCTACTTCGTCTACGGCTCTCAGCACATCCTCAGCATTTATTGTTTGTCTCTTGGATTCACGGCAGATATCATTTGCTCTGAAAGGAAAAGACACATGATAGTCAGTAACCACAACCAAATGACCACTCACATGTGAACCGGTCCATGCAGAACAACTTCGAAATATAACAATAAGTCACCTTCATTCACATTTTACTATTAATATCCGGGTAGACCAGTGGTTGAACATAAGCCTCTGGGTCCTTTACGTTACAGAGGTGGGTCATTAAAGAGTCTCTATGAATCTTGACGAAAAGAGGCATGGTGTGACTCCCGTATGGTTGCATTCAGGTAGGGGAAGAAGGTTCATATAAAAGAGGGTTTCCTTTCAGCCATGATTGCCCGTACGACTGCCAGTTGAACGCCCTAGCAACGTTGGAAACCACTTTGAAATATAGCATATATTTCAATCCCCCACAGATAAAACAAGCCCGAAAATCCCCCATAGAATCCTAAAGGCGAACTAGGAGAGTTAAATTTTCAGGGCAGGAATACGAAAACTTCACTGGTTATTTTCTCTAAATAGAAATTGATGATGGGAAAGGAAAGTCCATGATAGCTGTGCGTTTACAGTTATCAAATTCAAAGGAGATAAAAATGCAGGTTACTACAGTAAGACGAGAAAACCGCCATACAGAACCCTAACTCCTCGCTTCTCAATTTAAAACAAGCAGAAACTGTCGCCGAACAAAACCCAGGTGCTTCAAAGCACGTGCAGAAACCAAGAACCCTACTTAATAGAAGCTCAATCGAAACGACAAGCCCGGCAAAGAAGAACTCAATTCAAACTTCTACACGAGATAACAAGGTCTTCCCCCCGAGAAATGAAGACCATCAAATTGAAAACCAGACGGACTTACGTCGCAGACAAGAAATGAATGAATATCTTTGCGCTTTCCGAAAACGCCAGTAACGCGTCTTTGTGAATTGGAAGATCTCTGCTCGTCTTCCCATCCCCATAATGAGAAGCGGCCAGCTCCAGCATCTTCGCCTTCACAATGCGCTTCACAATGGCGCGGGGAAGATCTTCCGACATCTTCGCAACTCAACTCGAACAAACTTCCTACTCAAAACGCAACCCCATCCTCGAGACACACACAGTTTCGAATTCACCCTCCACTGCCGCACAGCACAGCATCACAAAATTTGGCTGCTCACATCGGCCCTTCCGGACTGTCAAATTTCGAAACCTGCAGGTCGTAAAGAACAGGAGGCGGGAATCGAAGGACGTTCAAACCTTCGACGTGGCTCCGTTAAAGTCGACGGAAGAAGCTTTCCACGTCACAACGTTTTTGCAGATCGAAAGGAACAAGTAAACGAGACGAGGGCTTCCAGAATCCGTTGACGAACGGTAAGCTTGCCAGGTGCAGCATCCCGGTGGCACGATTTGCACTTGACTGAGCACAGCTTTTCCTCCCGCTAGTTTAGGGGGTGTTTCCTATTAAGTGAGAAGCATCGGAGATTGTGGAATTAAAAATGAAAAAAGGCGACCGCGTATGAAAAATGAAGGATGGGAAGACCCCATCAAGCCGTACAAGGGAGAGACAAAAAAGGTAACATGGGGCTAAGCCCCAATAGAGTCTGTATGAGAAATCTGCCCTACCGCACCTAAGATATCCGAGCTATGCAAGTCGTACGGTCTACACACAACTGGAGCATCCGAAGAAACATCACCTAATGTGATTGCTCTCCTATGGATTGCACCAGCCACTGCCCTCTGTAGAGCAATGGATACACGCTGTCTAAAGTAAGCTACAAAGTATGAGAGTGAGAGTGGTACCCCCTGCCGCCTAACATGATAAGCTCTCACGCACTCCCTGACAAATGTGTCAAATGCCGTGTCCATCGCTCCATATAACTCCAAGGCTAGAGGAACAAAGAGGTGACCTCGCTGCATGCTCCTATACTTGGAGACCTTGCGACCTGCTGCTGCACTCGCCGCCCATCCAGGGGGATGGGTAATCACTCCCTCCAAAACTGTATCTCGTGTAGGGTCCGTCACCACGACATCCGCTACTGTCACCTGATCATCTTGGACCAAGTATAAGTCTGCCCTGACACGTGTCGTCTGCAACGCATACGAACGCTCCCTCCAAGCCAAGTATCCACTCTCTTGTGCCATAGCAAACACTATGTCTCTAATGGCATCATGGGTAGCTATCCTCTGTCCTCCAAAAGGACACCGTGTCATGTGGACCGCCGCTGCATCTAGTGTAGAACCACACTCACAAGTGAGTAGTGAAGATGCAGATGGGTGGACCAAACCTAAGCGAAACCTCATCGCTGTAGAGAAAGTAGCCGATGCAAGTCGGAAAGTCCTAATGCATGGTCGAGCTAGGATCCACGAGCCTACACCCTTGCCGAAGCAAGAGCGTAGACGTGCTCTAGTAGCCTGAGGAATGGACGAGTCAACTAAGAGAGAATGTAGCGTATGCTCACACTGTCGCTCCATCAAGGAAGACTGTAGACCTCTAGTCCAATCTGACGATAGTGAAGCAAATGGTGGAAAACCCTCTCGTGCTCGTGGAGATAGACTATCTCTCGTCTGCCGCAATAACACCTGGAGAGAAAAGGATCCTCCCTCCACCTCTATCACATAAGTCTCCAAAACCAGCCTATCAGCAACCACAAAACGAGAGGCAAGTAGGGGTGCCGAGAGAGCCCAACTACCCAAAAACGCTATAGGTGCCATCTTCTCCATAGAAAGCAAGCCAACCCCACCACATGAGATCGGTAGAGCCGTCTGTCTACGTGCCAAATCCCTTGTCACACACTCAAAAGTCCCTGGTCCAATAATATCACCAAAGACTCCCATAATCCTCCTATCAAATGCTCTCAGACGTGATAGGAAGGACAATGAGGGGGGAACTGTACGGATGAGGTAGGATGGTCGACGAGCAATACTGGAAGAGAGTATACCAAATGCCACCTGCGGATCTCCTAGTAATGGAAGGTCATCTACATGGAGAACATCCTCTGCAAGGGCAACGTCCAAGAAGCGTGTGACAAAATCCTCCGATCCTACTGGCACTCCAAGAACACGAAGTCCCTCTGTGGATGTGATACACCCCTCTAGAAGCTCAAGGTGGGGAGGGATACCTAAAGGGGACCATGCCCTACACTTTGACACCTTGACTCTCAAGCCTACTAGATGTAGCTCGGTAGTCAAGTAGTCAAAGGCCTGCCTAATCTGATCTACAGGGCTTATGATGTGTGTATCATCTGCCAAGGATGGAAATACACAACCTGGCATGGCCAAAGTAGTAGACAGGAGAGCTCTAAAGTGAGCCATGGCAAATAAAGGCCCCCCCAAAGTAACATGGGGCTAAGCCCCCATAGAGTCTATATGAGAAATCTGCCCCACCGCACCTAAGATATCCGAGTTATACAAGTAGTATAGTCTACACACAACTGGAATATTGAAAAAACATCATCTAATATGATTACTCTCCCATGGATTGTATAAACTATAGTATAGGGGGGAGAGCAATAAACATATGTTGTTTAAAATATATTACAAAGTATGAGAGTAATATCTCCAACGTCTAACATGTAAATTTTCACACAATCTAGACAAATATATCAAAGGTCGTGTCCATTGCTCCATGTAACTCCAAGTCTGAATTAAATAGTGAAACCAACCATTAAGGAAAACTATGGGAGCTAGTGCATCGCTCCATATAACTCCGAAGCTAAATTAAATAGTAGAGCCAACAATAAGGGAAAGCTATGGGAGCTAGTGCAGGTATAAACTGGAAGAACTGGAAGAAGGTACTTTTGGCGGCGACGTGTACTATCTCCACTTTTAGCTGACCGCCGGCCCCATGCTATACTTGAGCTCCACGACTTCAAGTTACGGTAGAAACGTTATTTCGAAGGGAGAGTACCGTGGTGGAAGTGGAGACACAGTCGTCTGTCCCTCGCAGCAGCATCCTGGGAGTTTCTACAACGCTCTGATTTCCAAGGGAAGGTTGGGGAGGTAACGGAAGTGAGGGAGAGGGGCGACCTCAAATCAGAACGGTGGCAAGTTCCTTTAGATTGAGTGCAAGTGCCAGGCCTTGTGGTCGTTGGTGTTTTCATTTCTATCCGTGTGTAGAGGAGCAGACAGATTTGTGTTGCGATTTGTCTCGAGGAGGCGATTGATAATTGTTAAACGGATAGGGGAGTGTGGAACAGGGTAGAAGAAGGATTCGTAGACTTGGCCTGGAACCGTGGACGGAGTAGAAAGGAAACAGAGAATTCAATCGAGGACATCGGAAAATCGGGACTTTGCGCTTTCTAGCTGAAGTTTGGTGGGAATTTAGGGCTTCTGTTGGGATTGAGTTTGCGTTGTAATTGCACAGTGTGTGCTTGGTTCTGATCGGAAAGGAAAGTTGTACAGAGATTGGAAGTGACTTTCTGCATCTGAGAAGTGGAGATCGGAACTCCATGTTCGGGGGTGGATTCAAAGCGTCAAAATGGTAGGTTCTGATTCATCACGGGATGATTTTCGTGGAGGTTTTTCACCTCTACTGGATGGCTGCACTAATTTGAGGTTTTCCGGTTCTGCTGTTCACGATCCCCTTCGTTTTTTTTGTTGGACGTTTTCCGTTCGATAAATCCACTTGGCTTCTCTTGGCTGTGATGATCTTGGGATATTACGAATGTGATTTTCGCTGTAAGTCAGATCAGCTTTGGAAAGCGCAATTTGATTGCCCACAGTCAGGGCTGCTGACAAGTATGGAGTTCCATGGTAGTACTCCCGGGAGCAGACGGATTTTTTGAACGTAGAAGAACGACAACTTAAGACTACGTCATGGACATAACTGTGCTTTTCGGACACTGCTGTCTAAATCTCTCAGCAGTCCTAGACATCTTTTTTTGCATCTATTAGTCTCTTTCCCCCACCTTGCCTTCGAGATATTGGGGAGGTAGTTATGTTTCCAATTGTTCACAGCAGATTTAATTCGTAGGCGATCAGGCTCACAGTCATTTTTCATTGTGTGTACATTTGTGTAGCAAAACTCTCTTGAGGCTGGCCATGGCCCGTATCAAGCTGCTAAGAAACAAGCGCGACATACAGGTCAAACAAATGCGGAAAGACATTGCACAGCTCCTACAAACTGGCCAGGAGCCCAGTGCACGCATTCGCGTAAGTATTGTGACCCGTGCCTGTTGTTCACCTTCTTTCAGGGTGTGCCATGCCTAGCGTCGATGTTCCCAGTCAATCCGGTTAGGTCTTGCTCACGGTACGAAGGCTTTTCCGGGCATTCTTTTTTATTCCTAGATGTTGTATTTGCAGATTCCTCATCTGACGAGATGTAAATGCTGATGAGCTTCTTCTTGGGCCGTTCACTATCTACTCTTAATTGTAATTTTGTTTGCTGTTCCGTGGAAACAGGTCGAACATATTATCCGGGAGCAAAATACTATGGCTGCATATGACATCCTTGAGCGGTTTTGTGAACTCATTATTGTTCGGCTTCCCATCATTGAAGCCCAAAAGTAAGTTGCTGCGGTTTTCCTATCCAATTGTACTTTGGGAGTCCTTAGATAATGGGCTGAGCATTCTTATTTCGTTTGGTGGTCCCATATCGGGGTATCTGGATATGCAGCTTATCTTGTGCACATCTGACGCTCATATATGTATTTATTTGAACAGAGTATGTCCAATGGACATGAAAGAGTCCATCTCCAGCGTGATATTCGCATCCCCAAGATGTGCGGACCTTCCAGAGTTACTTCAAATTCGAACTCTTTTCTCAACCAAATATGGGAAGGAGTTCGTAGCTGCTGCTGCAGAACTACGCCCAGAATGTGGAGTCAACCGACGGGTATGCTCATGTTGATTGTCAGCCCATCGCACTTGTGGACCGGGTTGTTGACACCCAATAGTGCATCGGTTAAGCTCATCTTCTTTGTTCAGTGAAGTGTACAACTTATCTGTGACATTTATATGTATTGCACTGTCATATTGGGATGTCTAGCTATCACCATGGAGATTGCGACTGTATGCCTGAGCATGAGTATTAAACCAAGCTGAATGCGATTACTGATTGCTGGTTCTATACGTGGTAATGGCTCGGCTTGGCCAGATTATTGAGAAACTTTCTGTCCGAGCACCAGCGGGAGAAACCAAGCTGAAACTGATGAAAGAGATAGCAGCCGAGAATAAGGTGGAGTGGGATCCAACTGACTCTGAGGCAGAACTGCTAAATCGGCCAGAAGATCTACTTGTAAGCTTTCAACTGTGAACTGGCATGCCTCCTGCACTGAAACTGAAGCAAAATTGCTTCAATTGAAGTAGTGACTGGACTCTCTTGACTTCGCTAGTGTATGTTTTGCTTTTATGCGGTCTATTGGTTTACACCATACTCCGTTGTTGACTGCTAAAGGTTCTGATCACTAATTGCGGGTTTCAATAGCGAATTTCGACTTCCCATATCAGGGAATATACCCCTTGATATGAGTGAATTGTCTTTCTTGTGTCTCAGATCGATCCCTGTGTCTGCTAGTAATTAGTTCGCAGCTGCTATTCCTGAAGAGATGTTTGCAAATCAAGCAATATTTTACTTTAAATTAACGTCCTAGTGATCTGGTTGTGAAGTTGGCGTGTGGTCAAGGAACCTTCCGTTTGCTGGAGTTGGGACCTTATCATTGTTTTTTGTGTATTTTTATCATAACAGGATGGCCCAAAGCGGTTCTACGGTGCCAGCTCGTCGCCATTGCCGGAAGTGCCTGCTACTGTTAAAGATAATACACTGTATCCCCAAAGGACCCCAAATGCCCAACCCCCTCCTCCACCTCCATCAGCTCCGTCAACTGCGTCTGTCACCAAACCAACCATCCAAATGCTGCCTTTGGATCAGTCCGACTCAGACGAAGTGTCCTCTCCTGAACCCAGAAACAGCAGCAAACCGCAGTTCATACCTTTCGTCGTTCCCCAGCCTAGTACGAGAGGGCCAGTCGACTCTGTCTCAAATGCAGGTTCAAGTCGCTCAAGTGCAACTAACAAAGCGGCGAAGTCAAAGTACGAGTCACAGAAGTCATCCAGTAAGGAAGATCCATACTCTCAGGCCAAAAGAGAGGGGCGTATGGACTATACACAACCTGCAAGCTACGACAGTGTTTCAGACGCAGCAAAAGCAGCCGCCGAAGCTGCCAACCGTGCGGTGGCTGCAGCACGGGCTGCAGCACAGCTTGCAAAGAGCTATTCACGATCACCAAGCCCATCTCGGTCGAGAAAGGGAAGGGAAAAGATCGAGTCAGATTCAGACGAGGAAGACAGCGACGAAGAGCAGCCTCGTAGGACAAATGACAGACGGAGAGCTTCTACTAAGGGAACAGAGGCTTCTGTGAGACAAGAAAGGAGGGAGAGTCTACCTAAGAGAAGTGACTCGGAGAAACGAACCGAGAGTGCGTCCCTTTCCAGGAAAAATGTCGAGGATGAGAAGGAGTTTTCGTTTAGAATAAGCAGCCAGGACGATCGAAAGGGAAGCTCAGTGAAACGAGAGGACTTAGTGGACAGAAACAAACCTGCTCTTTGGAGAGGTAACTCAGACGATCGACAAGAGGGATCTTACAGGAGGAGTAATTCGGAGGATAGTAAAGAATCTAGTCGTCGGAGCAACTCAGGGGATCGACAAGATAGTCTCTTCAGGAAGAATAGCTCAGGCGATGAAAGTCTCTTCAGGAGGAATAGCTCAGGAGATCGAGATGGGTTGTTTTCAAAAACTGTTGACGAGCAGCAGGAAAGTTTCTCTGGTAAGAAGGTGTCGGAAAGTCGACCTCAATTCGACGTGGAACCTCCTCCAAAGGTCGATCCAGAAACTGAATCATTCTGGAAACCTGCTGAGGATATTCCAGACTGGCGTTCAAGGAGAGGTGAATATACTGGACTTTTCTCCAGTCAGGCTGATGATGAGGATATGTTGTACCAGAAAAGTTCAAGTTTTTCCAATAGAAACGACCGTGGAAGCCGATATGGAGAGGGCGATCAGTACACAAATACGTCGAATATATTCAGCCGAACTGATTCTGCAGAAAATAATCTGTTCAAAAGTAGTGATTCTGCAGAGGTGGATTTAAGGAGTTCTGACGAGACTCCCTTTTATGACAGCAAGCCAGGATTTCCGACGCCTAAGTTCGATGACGAGGAGTTTCCTACTTCACACAGAAATTTAAGGTTGTCGACACGTAGTGAAGAAGACTTGTTCAAGAGCATCTCTAGTCCTTCTAAAAACATTTCGAATCCTGCTGCCAAGCAATCGTTCAATGATTCCTGGAGAAATGAATCCCTTTCTCACAGAGCTTCTGAAGAAGAAGAAGAGTTCGTGAGGAAGTACAGCGTCACGGGTCGAGAGGACATGAAACCCCTGGAGAAGGCGAAGTCTGACTCGTTATCTGAAGTTGATAGTCGCAGGTCAGAAAACCTTGGCAGAGCTGGTAGCGATCCTCTTTTTACTAGATCAACTAGTGGAGAAGAAGGCAGACCTCCTAAACATGAAACTGCTATACCCGCTAAGAGCAGGAGGACTCGGGTTACCTCGACTTTGATGACCCGAGACAGACCAGATGAAGGGACTGTTGGCTCGCCGGTTAGGAAGCCAAGGACCTATGGTCGAGAGAATCAAGAGTCCCCCCCTCATTCTCATAGTCCAACCACGTCTGATGATTCTGCTTTCAATTCGAATTCTCCTTCAGGGAGGGCACCCCTAACATTTAAGGCTACACCTTCCTCGCGCTCTTCATCCTATCAGTCACCAGAAACACAGTGGGAGTCCCCACCACCTACGTCATTAACTGGATCAACATCTGCATCTTCCAACACTTCACCCCCAGTTCACCCCAAGCTTCCGGACTATGACGAGTTGACCATGAGGTTTGAGGCTTTAAAATCAGTCAAGCGTTGAACGTCGGCTCATGTAAAATACCTTATTGGCTACCTTGGCGTGCATACCGCCCGTGTCGGAGTAGGTGCTCGAAATTGTGGGAATATGCGAGTGGGCTACATCACAATTAAAAGTTCACAGCATGAGTGTTTCCTCTCATCGAGCTTCCAACTGTGAGGGACTGTGGGCTGTATTGCCAGCAGGTTCAAGTAAACCAACTGGTACAAGCTTCCAAACAGGGGGAATTTTCTCAGTTTGTACGTCGTAGAAGTGAGTCCCAGAATTTATTGAGAGTTTACGAGAGAGTGAACTTTTGGTGTTGCTTCAACAATTTCTCTTATGTATGAAGGTGTCAGTTTCTCAGCTTGAAAATTGAAAGATGGGCATTATCCAAGGAGCTAGTCGAGCAGTGGTCGCTGTAATTATGATATCTAGAATAAAAGTACCATACCCTCAACCTGCTGGTCCTGTGAATCTTTGATGAGGTCATTACGTTGGAGCGCTCTTTAAATGATCGACACATGGTACCTTTACAATTAATGTTTTAGGACATGACTGAGTGCATGCATGGTTGAGACAACTTCCCCTTGAAAACTGAAACACTTCAAAAGTCTTTTATGTATCTATGAGCCCTTTTGGTCGCCGCGTTTCTTTGTGTACCTGCTGGTTGTATGCATCTGCTATGTAGGAGTTTGCAACTGGAGCTTGTTTCTGAGACAAGATCTCAACTTTCTAATTACTCGGCTGTTCATGAAGTAGGAATGAAACCCCCTCGTCATGGGAGGAACTTTACAATTTTGTAGCTATCTGAAAGTACGTGCGGTCTCTATGTGTACTTTCAAGTCCTTGTCGGATCGAGACTGCTACTCTCACACAAGAGGGCTTTGCGTATTCAAACATAGTGGACCTACCATGGAGCTCATGACGCACTCACTGCGAGTATCCCTCACTACTTGGCAGTACACTGGCCCTCCACTTCGGATATCATGAAAGCTCACTGCATCCACTGCTTCCAACTGCCAAATGTTGACTTTGAGCCTATTCATTTGTACCCCAGCACCTACAGTAGATACACCTTCTGCCGGACTATCATCTCGCTTGAACTCAGACTTAACCTGCACTTTAATCACGTACAGTAGCATCTGAACCCTCGTGAGTAATACCAGAGGATAATCTGCGATAACGAAGCAGTGTCAGCATAGTACAGCATCCTTCGAGAACTAAACTGTGGATAGAGGCGGAACAGTGACCATATAGCCCGAAAGCCTCAGTAGACTCATCGACGACAATCTTACAAATTTGCAAGCTCTCAAGGATGACACCAGACAGGGCTTAGCTTTTCAGACATGCCGCTGTCATTGGCAATAACGTATCCAAACTCCGAAACATGACATCATCCTTACTTAGTTTCCAGTCATGCTCAACAGATCGCTTTCCATGCTAAAAAATATGCCAGTCAAACGTCCCAAATTATTTACTGATAAGGTTTATAGCTATTGCAATATATATATCTAAACCGTAGTTGGCAACTATCTGGATTGATGTATTGATATATTCTTCTTGCGCATGATAAAGTCTGCTCCTCATGCTGACAACTCTCGGTTTCTTCTCCTTGTCTCTAGTTGTAAATCTTGGGAGCTCATTAAGTGACAAAGTTTTCAACTTCAAACATGTTTAGAGCTAAGGGATCCTTTACAGCAGCGTGATGGAGTATGATAAAAGACAACCAAAGCTATCCTTAACAGCCAAAGTCGCAGTAGATCCCAACTAAAGACTTCTTTTTATCTCCATAGACTGCAGAGACTTCAACACACTCGTAGTTGCCTGCCTCTATAATCCTTGACGAAAATATACTTCTCACGAGGGAAGTCTAATTCCAGAAGCGGAGTAGAAGATTGGATATCGGAACAAAGCAGTTTGCTCTTTTGTCAAAATATACTTTTACCGTCAACTGCAGCAGCTGGTTCAGTAATTTCCCCATCGATGAAAAGCAAATGATCTTCGTCTCGATATAAACAACTTCCGTATCAGCAAATGGTAATTGCCTCTATTGGCCAGATTTAGCGTCCACTGTACTTCAGATGTCTAAAAATGCTTCAAAAATTCTGAACCAGGTATCGTTTTGTCATCTGGTAAGGCACGAGCCGCTCAGAAAATAGAGAGAATTCTGCACACTGCATGAAGCTCCACAACTCTCAGGGCCGCAAATATACTTGTCAGTGAATGACAACATGCATAACGATCAGTGACTGGGATCAGACAAGAAAGTACAAAGATTCGGAACTGGACTACCGGCAGTCCAAAACCGAAGAAGAAGAAGAAGAAGCATTCCCAGACAAGAAAGTACAAACCGGGCAGACAGTCAGCCAGGCGTTGTTTAATGCCAGATCCAAGGCAGGTGACATATATTCCGGGTAGAAATATTGTAAACTGGTGATCCCTCCCTCCCTCACTCACTCCCTGCTGCATGTCACTTCTCTATCCATTTGAGCTACTCTCATAGGACAACCGAACTCCCCAATATGGAGGTGGATCAGACAACCTGAAACCATGGAATGCATCGTAAATTTTCCTCTCCTACAGCTCATTACCCCCGAGAGCTTACTGGCAGGTATCACGCTTTGGGTCCATTCTATCCTTCATAAACAGGACACAGAATGTACTTTTCCAGACTCGCTGTCCGTGATCCATTCTCACACTATTTATGTCCTCTTAAACCCCCAACCGTACTATGGTCCTGTATCCTGATTTCCAGTAGTCCTTGAGGAAAGATAAAGACAGCCCCGAATCGTTGTCATATATTCCGGAATCTATCTTTCTTTCCATTTCTACTTCTATCCTTCTTGAGGTGTAACGGTTTCTTTGTTGAATGCTTATGATGAATCCTTTAGTTTCGTGTTCCATTTTAGTTTCTACCACATAGCCTGTTATTACTTCCATCCCATCGTGGTCATGTGTATCTGCATGAGGTAATGGATGTGGATTTCATACTGTACATCATAACTATTCTCCAGGAACTATGCTCATGAATAAAATGAACTAATGATTTAATAGTATTATTTATAACAATAATTCCACTACATTCAGTATTTATTTTAACAGATTTTGGTATAAACAAAGACAGGGATAACTAGAATAGGTTAGTCCATTGGACTTTGAAGTTGAGGTCTTGGATTTCAAACCTTCTTTAGCTTCGATTCCAATTTATTGTTTAGTTTTTGGGAGATATTCTATCATCTATATAATAATCTTCAATTATTTTTCAATGGTATAATATACCGAGCATATCTCCATATAAATATATACTAAAATAAACATGATTGAGGTGTTCATTATTTTTCTGTCAAAGCCTTTATTCATATGAATGACCTATGATGGTGGATATTTGAACAACAAATACACTTATTAAGAATCCAGAGTAATCATTGTAAAGAGTGTAGACTCTATATAGTTGTTATATAATACTTAAATATTGATACGAGTGTTGAGTGTAGTTCCGAGTTATTATAGAGCATTATATATGTCTCGACGTAGTTGAGAGTAGCTCAAATGGATAGAGAAGTGACATGCAGCAGGGAGTGAGTGAGGAAGGGAGGGATCACCATGTCTTAACATATATTATTATATATGTTATCAGAGTGCATTAAGCAAAACTCAGGTTCTTTTTCCCTGATAACCTATAAGCATTTAAATCTTTATTTGTTTGAGACCTTGTAAATATATATGAAAATCTATTTGATCAAACAAATCAGTGTAAACAAATATATATATCAATTGTAAGAGAGTGGGAAAGGAGACGCGTACAAAACACGACGGATGGGAAGAACTTCCATGGGAACGGAGCATATTACTACAATTTTATGATAGATTGTCAATGTCCTTTCTTGAGGATAGATATATCAATTCTGTATGATTTTTTACTCCCAAACAAAGTGTCATCCATAAACCCTTTCAATTATTTTCTCTCACATATCAATCTCCGGGGAGTGTCTTCAACTTATTCTACATGTGGCTTTGAAATCAAGTAATGTCAAGGTATTCGAAATTGTTATATGGTATTGTTGCCACGATTTTAAAAACTGATTATATTGCTTGCCCTTGTATTATATTATATAACAGGAAATTTCATAAAATTCTCTTAATGATTTCCTTTGTTTTATTGTTCATATATAGAATATTATATATTATTCTATATAAAAAATCTTAACAAAATTGAATTTCTTACCTACATTCACATTCATCTCGTGTCAAAAAAGAACAAAAAATGAACATATAATTTTAAAGTAATTTCTTTTTGAAATTGTTTTGTTGACACAAAATGAACATGTAATTTTAAATTAATTTCGTATTGAAAATGGGATAAGTTATAATGTTTAGCCTCAAACCTCCTTTCCTACTCTTGGTCATCTTATTAACAATAATTTTTAGTGGAACAGAAATCTAGATACAATATATGAGATATATGAATATGACTTGTGATTAATTTCAGATATAGTAAATTTTTAGTTTAAAATAATACAAGATATGATAACTTATGGCTGATTTCAAACATAGTAAATGACTTTTGAAGTAACTTGTATTTTTAAACCTGTCATCAGAAGTTTAATATTTTTTCTCTTATATATAAAATATCAAGTGTCGTATTCAAATAAAAAACGAATTAAAAATGTATATTTGTATTTTAAAACATCTTTTAACATTTATTTATGACATATTTCCACATCTAATGAATACAAATATTTAATTTTCATAGCAAAATTTTCTAATAAATAAATCTAATTTCAAAATTCTATACTTGTAAAGGTAGAAAATTCATCTTTACATTGAAAGTAGTATGATAGGAACATACTACAGTTAACACTTTACATGATTTAAATAAAAAAGAATGAACTTGAGAGTCTCGTAATATGTAGTTCTATTTAGATTTTGTATTATACAGTTGAAATTTACCATGTTAAGAAAATAAAATAAAATATTTAAAGCAATTCTGAACTATACCAACAAATTTGTATCCTTATTTGTATCTTGTATCTTTGTATCATGAACACAGTTTACTAGAGTCTTCCTTACAAAACAACCTTTATTTATTCCAACATCCGTAATTACTATGATAATTCAGAGAGATTTTTACACTTTTTTATTCATATGTTTGTAAAATATAGATATTGTAATAATCCAGGTTGACTTCAAAAAGAATAAGTTGCAAATCCATTGTTCAATAACAAGATCAAAAAGCTAAACTATATAAAGCTTCATTGTTTATCGTAGTTGCATCAAAATATTATAAAGTAGAACTCCAAGAATAGTAATTATAAGTTGTGTCTTTTTATGACTTTTTAATTTGGTAAAATATTATTAAGTAGGTTTAATATGTTGATTTAAGCATTTTCTTGATAAATGAACATAACTAATTATTTCCCTCTACTAATTATACACAATCAAGTGATCAAGTGTGTGATTTTATGTAGATTTAATTTATTGTAAAATGATAAAATATTGGCTATCAATATTTATGAATAAAATTTACCTACACATCTTACTATTCACATAACTAATTTTATATAGTTATACCTTAAATAATATTATTCTTTGATAATCATTGTTAATTGAAACCCCAAATGATTCATTCTCATTTATACATATGAATAATTATATCAAAGTATAAAAATATTATCACTTATGCATTGTGATGCATAATTAATGTATTTGGATGGTTTTCATGTTGTCAAATTATTCATAAATTTTCTCTTCTTTTATTGGAACATGAGCTGAATATGTTCTCGTCTCTAATTGGAAATTGATGTAACAAATCCTCTCTAGTAATCAATTTCAGAGTTAAAAAAGGTTGTCATAAGAGAAAAAATATATATATCTCCCACAATTATCACAAAAAAGGAAAATTAACTCTAGACGGTCTATAGGGTATTGTATATATAGATATCAATCATCATATATAAGTATTAATTTGTTTACATGATATAATAGTTGATTTATTAATCATGTGAAAGACAACATTTAAATATGGTTTGAGCTCATAGAATCATAGATTCAAAATGCATACAACAAAATGAAACAAAGGATACTCTCTTGTACCCTCGTTGTTCCATTGTTTATGGCGTGAACTTCGAATTCTGTATGCTTTAAATCTCAAGAATTTATTTGTTGTCTAAAGTTAATTGGCATCATTACCATTTCCACAAGGTCCATAAGAGAAATTATTTTATACAATTCTATCATCAACCAATTACAGAACAAGCTAAATTTATTAAACTGTAATAATTATTTATATAGTAAGTATTTCTTTAGTTTCCTAAAGATTTCAGATATTGGGCGGTATTTCAGATTTCAGATTTTGAAAGTTTTATTCTTATTAAGAAATAATCATCCAGAACTAAAATTCATGTCAAGTTTCCAGTTCCTACAAACATCATTCTATAGTATGTTGTTATGGTTTTGAGAAAATGAATTTATTCTCAATTTAAATCATAGTCCTATGAGTAAAGAAGTTCTAACAATTTTGGTATTTATTTGAATGCTTATAATGTATAAATAATTCTCACTATACATCAGTATGATGAATTCCTCTATCTCTCAACTCAACTCAGTCAAGGATTAAATAATCAAATTTAAATCTACATGTTTTATTATCAAATCTTTGTATATATTAAATTATAAGCCTATTTCGTGTAAATTATTGATCTTAAATGTCTATCATATTTAATCATATAAATACGGTACATGTTAGATTAATTCATTGAAGCTAAGTTTATATTAAAATATATCTTCATTATTGTTGTGTAGATTTGGCTTTCATTGGATTATCTTCTCCAGATCACAACTTTAATTCATCTAGAGGAAAGATGACGAGAAGAAGACATATAATAATCTAGAATAGAATGAGAATAGAATAGAATGAGAATAATGATATGCAATTTGACAAACAAAGAGTTATATTTACATGTAGTTAATAGGAATAGTAATTTGTAGCTATTATGCTTAGAGCACATCTTATAAGCATTTCTGCTCTACGTTTAAGTACTTCTAAGTCTTGGAGAAAAAGATCTGAAACTTTTCTTTCAGTTGCTAGTAATCAGAGTAGAAAACGGAATATTCGTAATTTGTAGTGATCATTACAAGCCACTAACTTTTATCAATTTATCTTAAAGCCTTTTTTTAATATTCAAGCAAAACTTGTTAGTATATATCTATATATTTAGATATCATTTTTTAAAATTGTGCATTTTATCTTGGTATTTACAGGTCTCAATATCTTAGTTATTATTAAGATATCTAACTTGAATCAAACAAAAATTCCAATTTACATTTTTATCTGAATTTATCCATCTACTGAGTCTTGTGTGTAAGATACGTATCAATCTTAACTTCATGTGTTTAACTGGAACATTGACAAGTTAAAATAGCTACGGACCTTGTATTTATATAAAAGTGATCATCAATTCTATTGAAAATACAATAAGCACAATAAATCAACAAGAGATCTACTAAGTTTAAAGGCACACAAGTGGATGGAATCTATGTATTGAACTAGAAATGATAAGAAAAGGAGAAAATTGAGATCAACAAACATAAGATACACAAATATAAGATTATGTTAGAACATAGGAATATTTAAGAGAAGAATCTCCCTATAAAATGGTAATCATTACCTTCCTTGAATAGAATAGAAGCCAAACAACCATATACAAGTAAACAGTAGAAAAAGTATACTACCTTAGATATTCCTTTGGCTTTTGCTAGGAAAACATATTTACTATATACAGATATATTGATAAAATTGGAGGGCCTCCACTCTTTAACATATTGCATACTATCACTGATAGTATTTATGTTTATATAGAACCACGTTTTTCTATCTCAAACTAAACACATTAGGTGTTTTTGTTCTATAATAATATTCATGTGAAGAAAAGTCCTACCCTAGTCCGTATATTTTTCTCTTGTATGTGTTGATAAGCAAGAAGTTTAAATTAGAGAGGGGATCTTGATTACATACGACTTATCCGAGATGATAGAACCTGTATTATAATTTGCTCATTCGTTGTATGGTCTAATCGGATCTTCTCCTTAGATTGGGATTAGAAAGCGTGAGATGGCCAAGGTTAAATTAATTCAGAACACTCCAACAATATACTTTTACCATTATAAAAGGCGGAAGAAGTTCAAATTAGAGAGGGGAGGAAAGTTATTACAGATATACTCTTGAGATATGAGATATGAGACAGAGCAAGTGAAGGGAACATGTAGTTTACGCTTGTATTTCCCATCCTTATAGTTTGCCATTCTTCTCATTTGGAAGCGAATAACTTTATGCAACTTCGAGTTCAAAACTCAGGAGGGAATTTCAAATAGGGGTTTGTGGGGGTAATTGCTTGCAAAACTCCAGTAATTTTCTTTTATAGTAGCCAGTAAACTCCACAAGGATGCACAATTTAGGAATGGTGAAATTGTAGAATTTAGAAATAAAATTCGTGCAAATTACGGCCTGGTTTTCGGCCGTTATGGTCTACGGGACATGCCCTGATCTGTAAAAATTCACCAGCCATAGAAGACATGACCCATTACGGTGTTTCACTTTGGCCATTTTTGCATCGGTAAAATCAATTATAGGAGATCTACGGGATCTCCCATAGATTATTACACAGTGTGAGAAGAGGGTACATGTTTTACCGGAGGTAATTTCATAACTCTATAAAAATTGACAGGTAACCATTTTTGTGACCCATAAAATTTCATGTGCTATGGAATGTAACATTAATCATAAAGTAAAAAGATTTGAACCAAAATTTTTCACTTAGCAAAAATGGACCTGTTTATGAATAAATTGACTTCTGTTTATGGACCTCGTCAAAAGGTTTAGGGGCCTTACTAGAGGAGTCCATAAAATTTCATGTGCTATGGAATGTAACATTAATCATAAAGTAAAAAGATTTGAACCAAGATTTTTCACTTAGCAAAAATAGACCTGTTTATGAATAAATTGACTTCTGTTTATGGACCTCGTCAAAAGGTTTAGGGGCCTTACTAGAGGAGTCCATATCCCGTGAATTCCGAAAGTGAGACCCTTATAAATTTATATCGGGTTAAAACGATAGTACTTCCCGTAAAATGCACACTTTGACGGGAATTGTGCATACCAGTAAGGATCCTGACATTTTTTCGACGTGGTACCGGAAAACAAAATAGGTACATTTTTTAAACCATCCATAAAAATGTAGGGTTTGAATTGTTTTTCTTTTTCAGGTCACCTTTTCGAGCTATATTTTGTGTAGATAAGGTGAATGGACTACCGGTAGTTCAGGTGAATGGACCACACCGTAACTATAATAATTTAGAGGGCACGATTTCAATCACCGGAACATTTTTAAAGGCTACTGGAGCATTGCTCGAAAAACTAATGAATTCTCTTCAACACACTCCAGAACAATTTCTAGGAAGCTGAAATAATTTGCTGAAGCTGAAAAGGGATTTCTGAAATCCCCAATATATGGAATGTCCATAGATCTCCGATAAATTTATTTTATGATTAAACCCACTGCCGTGTAAATATTTGAATTCTACTTATAATATAACCCTATAAACTTCTACGAGGTTATAGGCAACCCACAGAATCATAGGAAAAAGTTTGGCCAAAAATTGTGCACATCAAAAGTATGTCACCCGTCAAATATTTATGAGTTATACGAATAATTTGTGTATTTGATTGATTTCCATAAAGAACTCCCTAGTAGAATACATGAGTAAAAGATTCCTTGAACTCAACAAAGGATGAAGGTTACAAAGAAACAAAAACAAGGAGAAAGAGTTTCAACCAAGCAATTATGACTCTAAGAATACAAGGTGTCCTTTGTGTACTTCAAAGAGAGAGGGGAGAATGGTGAGTGGAATAAGTAAATAAGTAAATTTCTTCTTTCTTCAATTCAAAATTTATTGATATTTCAATTGAAGGCAAAAGGAAAAAGTAAATGAGTTTTTCTTTTCAGTTTCAGTTCTAGTTCTCTCAATACTAAATTTGAAAAATATGGAGAATTAAGTAAGAATTGTGGAAAATATTGTGAGAAGACATAACCATATTCAGATTTTTTGAGTGAATATGTTTATATGTAATGAATGAGTTGGAATTCTTTATTTATGTTTGTTGGTTTTAAAGCACTAATTCTATTATAATTTAGAAACTCTAGAGATAAAATATAGAAGTTAAGAGGAGGAGTCTCTATACTTTCTTGAGAGTTAGCATCTACGTCTTTGAAATGTGATATGAATGGGTTGTGGTTTTGCAAGTATAGGAGGAAAAAGATAGATCATTATGCTTCTTGATTATTAATTTTGTGTTAGTCATGGGTTTCCTTCTACATGTGAGGTTGCTTTAGAGTGGCACAAGTTATACAATAATTGGTGAGTTATATATTCTTTATCTTACAAGAGTGAATACTAGTTTGAGAAAAATGCACAATAATTCTAATTGACTACTTAGGATGCTTATAAAAAGCAAGCAACCATATTGAAATTCTGGACATCCAAAATTGCACACACTATGTTGATCTTTCACTTGACTGTTTTGGGCATTAATATCCTAAGTGTGCAATATTTTTGTCGAGTTAATTTAGATTAGTTTTCCATATTGAGGACATCTAACATTATACATGCCAAATTGATCTTTTTGTTGACTATTTTGAGTAATAATCAATTTCTAATAAGAGTTAGCATACTACCTGAGCAATATATTTTGGGTGTTAATTTAGATTAGTTTTTCATATCCATCTTTTTATTGACCAGTTTGTATACTAATTAAATTGCAAGAATAGTTAGCATCATAAACCAGTTATGTGTTTTAGGGGTTAATTGAGACTAGTTCTCCATGTCAATACTTATTCCATAGGCTTTCTCTTGCACTCCATATTGAAGCTAAATCATTTGCTTGTGATTTGATTGATTTTCATATGATTCCTGGATTAGTTATTATCGTTTTTTCTTGTTCTCTACACAATGGTGTCTTTGTTATATCATAAGGGTATGCAATGTAACTAGATTTTCTAGAGTTTGGGTTGGGATTAAGCTAAGAGCTTGTTTAGGTGATACATTTGAAGAGACAATTCAAGTCACAAAAGACTACTTCTAAGACTTACAATTCTATAGGATCTTATGTCAAGTTGAAGAGTATGAAAGAGTATCATGACACGACATCCTTTTTCTACAACTAGTTCTATTGATAACATTATTTACTCCTTATGTCTGTTATATCTTCCACAAAGAAAGGAACATCATTAGAGATAATTGCATATTAGTTCAAAATCTATTATATCTTAATAGCTTTCTTTTGTCCTATGCATTATACGCAATCTTGTATTTCTCTACCAAGATAAGTAAAGGATATTTTACAAGCATTTATGTTTTATGAGATAACTTCCAAGTGAATACTCATTTTAGTAATTGAATAAAGTTACTCTACATATTTGGAGTATTAGGAAAAAAGAGACTTTCACATCAATTAATCAAGTATTATGTGCAAGTGAATGGAGGACACAAGAGACATTAGACCAAAGACATTATTACTAAAGAGATCTTATCATACATTATAAATTGTACCATTTTCTTTCAACATTGTTTTCACTCCTTATTAATACATTAGGCCATATCAATTTAGGATTATTACACCAAGAGGTTGTGATATTCTATTTCTTAGCATTAGAACACTATAAGATATCCTTCAAGATTAGCTTTTCTTATAAGTGGATGTTGAGAATACCTTTGGATAATATCTCATGTGTATCTATCTTTCAAGTGTCTAGAGAGGTTTGTGTAGTATGGGAAAGTCTTATTTATTTTGTGTGATCCTTATTTGGTTTTTTTCTTTGTTATTAGCATAAATTTTCAAAAGAGGTACTCATTGTTCTTCAATCAACTACCAATACATAACAATGAGATATCTTCGAATGAAACTTTTGTTTCTGATATTGAGCTTGTAGCTCTATTGCTTTCCCATGCAAGGTTTTCTTTCTTGGTGTAAGACATACAAAGATCTACCTTGATCTATACATATATAGACCAAATTAAGTAGGCCATTGACCACTTGACTCAAACTTCATATTGTAAGCTTAGGAGTAAGTATAAATATCCAAGACTGGCCATTTAAACATGCTTCTTCAACTCCAATTTCCAAAGGAATGTACTACATTTATAGATGGATTATGTGTTCTTGGAATTAGGATGTAAGTGTTTTATCATAAACTTTTTAGACATTGCCCTTATAAGGGATACCTTTTACATGAATTATCTTCCTTTAATAGGATGATCTTCTTCTATTGAAGAATATATAGTTGGTACTTGGTATATTCTCCTCTATTGTGTCACCAATTGACTTATTTATTTTGGAGGATTTTCCTTTATTTGAGCTTCTTATTAAGTTTTATAACCTTTGATTGGAGGATCATATAAGCATTTTGTGATAGCATTGAACCAAGGATTTTTTATTGTGTGAGAGGATACTTGGTACATAGATAAACATATTGGCCCATCTTGTATGGTGGGCGCTAATACACAAGATGATAGAGTGGCATACTCTTTATACAAGAGATGATACTTGCAGTTTTTTGGGTAGTTTTGCACTCTTCACATCTTTACTTTCCTCCCACTCGTAGGGTTGTTAATAGGTTAGTTTGGAAACATATGTGATGGAAGTAGGTATGGATCTCTTTGTCATGTTGCAATAGATGAGAGTGATTGGTCCTCTCAAGTATCATATGAGCTTTCATCTTTTAGCTCTTTGCCTTTTTATCAACCTATGGATTTGTAGTTTTCCTTGATAGAATCATAGTTTCAATAGGCTATGCATTTTCTCTTAGTCAATATATTCATTCTTGTGTTATTAGAGCATACTAGCTGATGTTGATGCGTGTGGTTTTTCCATGTAGCTTAAATGGATATGCCAAGAAGATCATACCAATAGGAAATTTGAGTAAGCAATCCTATTGAAAACCTGAACATTAGGCATGATTGAGTTTTGGCATGCTTGGGCTTTTGGTGGACCAATGATGTGGGATATTTGTTGCCTGAATGGTGAAAAAAGTATTGTTTGAGATTGATACATTGATAATGAAGGTTTTGAATACATAAAATTATGTCATAAAATTACAAAAAGCAAGAGAACTTTGCATTCCTATGGCTTATTGTCTTTCATTTGAGCTAATTTTCAATGAGATTTGATAAAAAGCCAAAGAAGAGTTGATTGTAATATAAAAGATTTTTTATTAGTAATATAATTATTTTTGCTCTTTTTTGGCAAGGGTATATGCTCTTGAATCCTAGCTTGACTTTGCAAAGGACATTCCAACTTGCATTTTTTGCCTTTTCTAATTAAATAAAGTTTAACCTTAGTTTAGTCTACCCATCTATATCTTTATTATTCATTATTCATTGTGATAGTAGTACTACCTTAGACACAATAATGGTTTATATAACTTATTTTTCAATTTTAGGCATAGAAGACAGTTGTGCATGATGCTGTCATAGATACAATGTTCATGATGGTATAGAAAGTCCTTACTTAAATGGGGAGTATTCATATGCATTGTAAATTACATGAGTTAGGAATACTTATATATGGTTTAAGATGATCAAGCCTATGTTGTAATTATGGAAGCACATGCTATAATTTTAGAAGGTGTAATTATTTATCATCTTAGTGCAATACAGTTTTAGAAAGAGTATAATCTATTTTCTTTGAGTGGAATATTAATAGCCAAGATACACCAAGTTTAGCACATTCACCAAGATCACTGCTTTGTTATCATTAATATGGCTTAAAGTTATATGGTGTTGTTCATATAACATTCATCATATGTTAGGAGGTTCCATTTGTAGGTTTGATGGCTATCATAAATATCCATAAACAAATTTATGAATGACCAAAAAATGTTTTATGGAAGTCAAAAGTAGAAAACTATCAAAGTTAATGATAAACATCAAATTTGCATGGGTAATCTTAATCATCACTCATGAGGTCTTATAGTTATGACAATGGGTAATGGTATTGCCAAATGTATTAATGATGAATTGAGTGTAATTAATAATGGTGGGATTAAAATTCAAAATGAGTATACACATCAATCATATTGACATCGAATTGAAATATATCAATACTCAAGGTACCTACAAGCAAGCATATCATCATGGAGCACCAAACCAAGCAAGCTTGGAGTTTTAGTTGGAAAAATCAAGGGAGAGAGTGAGTTGAGTCAAGAAAGGACTGTGAGTAGAGTGAATCATAATGATAAAGTGAGAATTGGATTTCCACATTTGGTATTGGTTGTGAGAATGCCCCAAGAAAGTACCCAGTGTCTGGTTCAATACCAAATCAGGAGATGCATATGAGGTATAAAAAAGGAGGAGATGGAGGAGCAACTCTATGGATTTTGAAGAAGGTCAAAATAATGTTTGGTGAAAGGAAGAGCAAGGGGACAATTCAATAGATTTACTTTTGAGATGGAGGATTTTTTCTCATAGTTTATGTTATTTGCAGCATCAATCATAATGTGCATTGGAAGAGAATTGGAAGAGTGTGCATTTAGACAACTCATTAGGATGAATTTGTCCTTATTCCAAGCTATAAATAGGTACAATTAAATAGTATGATATATTTAAGAATGCTTCTTGCCAAAACCCTTGTGTGAATCGAGGTTGCTCTTGCTCTAGATAGATTTTCTCATCACATGAATGGTATGGTGGTACAAGAGGTTTAAGTTTATGGGGGATTAATGCTAGATCAGTCAGATTCACTTCTAGATGAATAAAAGCAAAATTTTCTACCCTCAAGAAGGAGAGGAAATGGCAACACAAAAATGAGGGAGCAAGGATATCATATTTGTTTTCTAAAAAAGGATTTCCCATATGCATTGGACTAGTAGATGGGAAAATTTTTTTTTGCTTGCACAAAAACACATAGCGGATAGAGAAACTTATTTCAATTAAAAAAGGTTATTATTCCATCAATGGTCAAATTTTGTATGGTGACAAGCAGCAAATCATTTAGTTTGATGGTGGTAAGATACGCTACAAAACCAAGATGCAATCCAATTTGTGTTTTGAGTAACTTGTATGCAATAAAATGGTTGATTTCAAGGCTAATTGTTAAGAAATTTCTCTAGATTTTCAAATTTCAAGTATGCCAAGTTCATGCAAAGACATGGCTTGTTTGAGGAGATCATTGATTTAGAATGAGCTAAAAAAAAGAGAGAAATGCATTTTATTTTGAGCACTTGGAATATTTATTGGGGGATACAAGGTATGTGTCAACGTGTCACTTGGTTCACTTGTTCAAAATAGTAAGAGAAATTTGGTTTTCATAGGTGTCTAGCACACACTAGTGTATTAATTGAGCATTGCATATGAGTGATTAAGGCAAGATGACATTCATTGAAGGAGATTTAGGTTCAGGTAAATGATCCTTCCCAAAATGCCAATTTATTGAAGTGGATAATTCTATGTATTATTCTCTACAATTATTTCATAAACTAGTAGAATTTGTGTGTAGAAGAAGAAGCAAATATAGAGGAAGATATAGATATAGATTCTCTTGGGGCTGAAATTGATTCCCATTGAGAATTTAAAGAAGAAACTCGGAATCAAGTTTTACATGTTTGGCTTTCAATTGCAAACAAGTGGTTGTTTGAGTTCTCAAGGATAATAAGAAAGAGTTGCACAGTTAAGTTAAATTAAAGTGAGCATCTTAGAATACTTGGGGTACCCAAGATACTTAGGATAATGTTTAGTTTCCATAGAGTACTCAATCTATTGGGATGTTGTTTAGTTTCACAAAGTTTATTAATGAGAATTCTCATTTGTGACCACCCAAAAATGAATGCATTTTTTTCTGAATGTATCTCTCATATATATATATATATATATATATATATATATATATATATATATATAATGTATTCTTGAATCTATATCATAGATCTCATATGTATCTCATGTATATGTTGGAAACATTTTAACCCTTGGTTGTCCTCAAACTTTATTTGTGTACTATTTATTTGCAATATTTACACTCATTAGTAGTTTGAGGAAACTCATTTGTACTATTACACCCATTTTCACTACAAATTCACTTTGATGCTTTGCAAATAAGTATTCATTATGCTTTTGCATATTTACCTATAACCATCTACATTAAATTACATAATCCAATTATTTCAATTGGATTCAAAAAAATTGCATTCAAACCCATACAAACATTTACATGAGAATTCTACACTTCTTGGGTAGTATGCATGGTATCCTTGGACTCACTTACAATATACTCTATTATGTAAACTCGTGATCTCTACTCAAGTTGTATTTGCACCATTCAAGGTGCCAATGTCTAAACTCACTACTATCACAAATATAACTAATAAAACAAAGCACTGACTAAGGTTCAAGAGATTGAAGAAAAAGATATATGGCATACATAAGATAGAATAAAAGGTTTATAACCATTTATAACAGTGTGAACAAATATATCTATATCTTGACCTATAACTTGTCATCTTGTTCTATATTGATATTAATCTATAACATCTTGAGCTAGAGCTATAGCTAGCCATTATCTTCCACATTGTAATCTAGCATTAGGAATTTTGGGTCTAAAGCATAACTATTGTTACCACACACACAAGGTTGAAATAGAGATGGGAAAAAATGCAAATCTATATTGGATAACACTATAATTATCATTGTAATCTCTTGAGGAGTTTTTCCAAGCCTAACCAATTCAAGAGTCATAAACTTTGCAATCCTCTCATTGATTCTCCATTTTTCTACTTAAAATTTCATTTCTCTATTTTGAACACTTGTTCAACCTCAACCTTTCTCTTTTCAACTTCTATCTCAAGAATTCTATATCTCAATATGGCTTCTGTAGATTTGCTATTCCATTTATTATGATTGGCTAACTCTTGTAACAATGTTGTCATGCAAAATGTAATCCTTTCATCAACTTGAGAGGCTACTTTTTTCTTCTTGTGAGATTCATGGTCTGCTTCTTGAGATGCTATCTCCTTCTACTCCAACCCTTGGGTGTCCTTGTGTACCATATCATCTCTTCCTCTTTCTCTTCCTTGATTGTACTCCTCCATCCCATCTAGAAAATTCTGCCCTTGAAAATTTGGCCCTTTAGTACTTGGGATTGCAAAGGGAATTGAGTCCAAACTGGATTCTTGCAAATCTTCAACTATTTCTTCCTCTTCTCCAAGCTCCTTGACGTGCACCTCTGGTTGATTCACCACCTGAACTTCATATCCATCTCCAACATATTTTGTAAAACTATCACCATTAACTAGTAAGTCTCACTATTAACCAGTAAATATCACTACTAACTAGTGCAAGAAGAGATATATTAGCACAATTTCCAAACATCAAATCCATGCTCTCAAGAGAAGGATAAATATGATTTAACTTATCTTGTACTGTTCTCCATCCTTGCTTGACCTCTTTGTTAGTAAGATCCTCACATGTGCTCTTTGTTTTCAGATCCCTTGCCTCCTTTTATGCTTTTATATGTTTGGCTCATTTCTTGTATAATTTATCTCCCATTAACTAAGTATGAAATCCACTCCCATGTCACACCAAATAGGTGAGCATATACTAAATGCAGTCATCTTTTGAACTAGTTTTTGATAATTTCCTACATGATATTTGATTAAAATGCTACTCATCTTCTAGGTAATCTAGAAGTTGTGAGTAGTGATGGCCAATCATCTATAACCTATCTTCATCACATTTCATCCCCTTTGCTTGGTTCCCCTATGTCACCATCTTCAGTAGCTCTTGAAAACCTGGTGGTGGTGGATGAAACTATGCTTTTTGGGAAAGATCTGTTGGATGGAAGATGGTGGATCTATGATTGAATTCATTGGTGTGTCTTCATTCCCATATATTGAAATACTACGAGTATCTATGGTCTCCATTGATTGCATTGATTTACAAATGTTGCAAATGCAGTTCGAGGTTGTAGTGCGCTATTTCCTAACTACTCTTGCCGCAAAGAATTTTACATATTCTCATTTTTCCCTCCTTCCACTTGAACCCTTTGGCAGACTACACAATTCACCATCACATGAGGAATGAATTTGAATCTAAAATTCAAATTCATCAAATTTCAATATAATACCAAAATCTACATAATTCTTTAATTTATTATTGATGTGTGTAAACATTTGAGTTGGACAAGTTCCTGATTTCACCAATGGAATTCCTTTCCAATTATGTTCACCTGGAATCCCCTCAATTGGAATTCCTTTCCACTTATGTTCAACAGAAATCCCCACCCCCGAAAAACATCATCCGTATCTCAATTCACGAAATCGATCCGCTCACACCAGGTTTGTCTACAACTATCCATATTTATATTTACAAATGTCAGTATTCTACCCATGAGTATCCATCCTTTTTGAAAGTGAAACCCCCTATTGTCAAGGATCGTGAGAAAATTCACCTTACTAATCAAGAGGATATCAATATATTTTTCTTATCTTGTAATTTAATTTAGACCGTGTGTAGTGTGCACCGTGCTTTACGGAGAATACTAGTTGAATTGCTGATGCTTATTCATGCTGCAATGCTAGATTGAAAATTTAACGTTTCTAGTCTTGATATTCTTAAATAACTTTTCATTCCGATCCCGATGGTACTAGAGCTTAGCGCCATTTTAGATAAATCTTTTAAATTGTTAATTGCTCATAGTTCTTCATCTCTTCTTGTTATCCTATCTTTGTCGTGTTCTCTTCTCTTGTGTCCGAGGAGGTTGCTCGAGTTCCCATGCTACACTACGCAGAGAAAGTCCTTCGAGGAAAAGGTCGACAGGACATGCCGGATCTTAATCTACGTCATCCGAGGTGGAGGTTTGAATCCCGTTGATAGACGAACGGTAAGTGTGACATGGCAGTCATGTAGTCGAGACAGGAAGCGACTCCGTCCGAGTCAACAGAATGGAGTCAGTGGAGGATTTGAAAAGCGAGTTCATACAAGGGACACAAGTGAGCCAACGGGGAGGTGAAAGAAGGTAAAACGCAGAAAGTGTGAACACGAAGGAAGTCCGAGGTGGGGCCCACCCATGGGAAGAGTAAACGTGAAAGGAGGAAGAGCGGCGTGGGGGTCGTGAGGGAAGAGCCGTTGGATGCGGTCGTAGATATACGATATTACTGTGGCATGGTACGTACCCTCCTCTCGATTCAATAATTGCTGGCGGTCGTAAATGGCGAGCGGTAAATGAGGGTTGTTGGGTGGGGAAGAATGTGGAGTCGCTGCCTGGTAGATTAGCTGCTGGTAAATGGAATCGAGGGAGAGGGAATGGAGGGAAGGGAAGGAGCGGAGCGGAGCTGCCCCGCCGCTGCCATAGCCATGGCCAGGAAGAGTTTGGGGGTGATTGATTTGGATTGGATGCATTGCCGACGAATTCGTTCGAGGAGGAGGAGAGGAGTAGAGACATGACAGCATCAGGAGCGAGTGAAGAGGAAGAGGAGAATAGAGATCGAGTAGCTCGTCGTCGTCGTCGTCGTTTGTTGGCACAGAATAGACCAGAGGAGAGAGACGGGGCCAAGGGTTTGTTTGCTTTTCCCGCTCCCCCCGCCGGATGTGGCATGGTGCTGGGTGAACTGAACTGTGCGACCTGCTACGGCCTAGGATGATCGACAGGCAGGTCGAGACGAGACCCGACAGAGTGTGAAAGACGCGAGACGTGTGAAATATTTCCCGCTCGCTCGATTGAAGTTGACAAGTAGATGAAGGTGAGAGTGTATTATTTGGCTTGGTGTTGGAGTGGAGCTAGCTTTGGACTGGACGGACGGAGGGAGGGAGGGTGAGAAGGGAGTGAAGCTGCCGTTCGTCTCTAAGTGCGTGATCCGTCGTGGGAACGGTTTCGGGCCGATACGCTAATCCTGTACGGGGATGTCTGAGTGGAGTTTTGTGGGTGATATGGTGGTCTCGCTGATAGGCTGAAGAGAAATTACTGGTTACTGCCAGGATCGAACTTGGGGTAACGACCGACTCCTGCATATGGGCAAGCATTAGTTTTGAACGCGGCTTGAGTAAGGAAAATCTACGATCTAGGGTTTGGAGAAGTTCTCAAGGCCAATTTCATGCTAAATTTATCGGGGTTAGAACTCTCCTGAGTACTCAAAGATGAGTCGGGCTGTTTTAAACTCTCTACACGATCAAGTGCCCCGTTTATTCAGGTATTTGAGCTCGTTTTAGGGTTTGAAAATCATTGCCACGCCCATCCAGCTCCAGTTCGCGAGCGGTTGTAATATCCGATAGATGCTTGTCACAGATTATACTGTTTCGCACACGTCCCAGAAGAAATCTGTCCGTTTGTATTTGCACTTTTGAATGAATTTAAGAATCAGTTCTTAGGGTTCTGGACGGAAATCAGACCACCGTTTAATAAACTGATGGTACAATTTTCATTTGGAGCTCGGACTGTGGAGAAAAGGTCCTAATCGACTAGTTTGCAGTTCTGGCACTTGCATACTTAGCTGATTTAGTTGTTTCAGAGGTTGCTGACTTTTATTTTCATTGAACCTATCCTCTGGTTACGGAGTAGCCTCGAAGAAAGAACTGCTGTGAGTCGAGGAGTCGAGGAACTGCTGTGAGTCGAGGAGCAGGCGGAGGTTAGCTCTGGAGAGCCTCCGTGACTCATAATCAGGGACAGATGGAGAATTATGGGCAGGACTATTTTATGTCACAGGAAGGCTACGCGTCCATTGACTTCACTCTGTTGGACAGGCCCAGTAGCACGTAAGTTTAACCAGCGCTTATGGCTCCTGCGAGGATTGCATTTGGTGCACGGACAATTTCTATACTAGCATTTGAAAGAAATTGGGCGAACAGACCTCGTAATTTCTGTAGTCAAAGCAGTCTCAGTTTTCCCCGCTTCAGCGTATTTATGCTGTTGTGGGTGACCACAAGTTACAGAAGGTATTGTGTCTGCAAGTTTTAACACTTGCACTCGGAATTTTACAGCATCGCTTCAGCACCCGAGTCCACAGCGGCCTTGCTGCCAGGTGAGAACGCTTGCCCAAGCAACCATAGTCATACACGTCATCAGAGAAATTCTATTCTTGTGCCTCTGTTTAGGCCGTGTTCTACTTGCAGAGCAACGAACCAATATCATTTTCAGGATCTTAGTTTCTACTGCATCTTAGAACCTCCGCGATTGCCCTGTCATTTTCTCGGAGATCCGAAGTGTGTCAACCCAACCCTTAATGTGCAGTTACAAGTGCTGGTTTGTTTACAAGTCCTGCTCTAAGATGAAACTCATACCGATGAAAGATGTGTGATAGTGGCTATGCTGTGTCTTATCTTTTCTCCTAGATAGCGTGAGTCCTCCTGCAGGACGATACTGACACAGTTCTCTTCTTCGGAATTGCACGTAATAGCTAAGCATGAGCGTACGGTTTAGGAAGGGGATAGAGTAGAAACGGTGAGTCTAGAAGACAGAGAGGAGATCAGTTCAGAGAGCAGACACAGGTCTCGATATTAAATGAGTCATTGGTGTGCAACTTCAAAGCAATTGCAAGAGGTTTGATGGAAGTTAATGGGTGGGATTTTTAAGGCACGCTCTCTCAACGTACGTAGAATTTTTCTTCTCGAGCGGTTACGTCTCACCTGTTATTGGAGTAGCCACACTCTCCACTCTAATCAATTTGTGGAGCTCCTCGAAGTGACATTGGTTGCTTCCATCCTTTCACTTCAAATGTCAACTTACTACTCGTTAATTTTCCACATTGTTAAATTAGTTAATTTCTGCACTGAGAGATCTTATACCTTAAGAACAGAAGATTTTCTCCTTGTGATTATCAGTACTCTGTCCTACTAGTGTGTCGTGTTGCCAGCCGTCACCTCACCTCAGTGATAGGAATATCGAGAAAAATGAGAAATGATGGAAGAAATATGTGGTATAATTTTCACAGTCAAGAAGTAATGTCATTCTTGTCTACTTTTTGAATTTGAAAGCTTTGATTATCTCATAAATTGTCCCTTACACTTTCGAAGTTGACCGGTTTCATGTCAATAATCGTAATATTGGAAAGGTCATGCTGCTTCCATTTTAACCAAGTAATCGCTAATGTTGTTATTATGTGTTTGGTTGTGTAATTTTACTGTTAGGGGTATCTTTTATACTTTTGAATTATCTAGGTGGGAATGACTATGATATGACAACACCTAGTATAGAGTTTCCAAAAGTACCCAGTCTATAGTTCCAAAACTCTCATATTCCCACAAATAATCATCTTTTTTTTATTCCTGATACATACCATTCCAAACATTTCTGTTTAACAATTTTGATGTCCTGGGAATAGTCTCTTCTTCTAACGAGTGTATTGAGACTAACCTTGAAGGTAGTCTCCTCTAAGGCGGCTATGTATGTATTATAGTGCAAACGATCTAAAGCGGAATGCACTCGAAGGTGTAATTCTTTATCTGTGGAATCGAAGGTGTGGATTTGTGGATTCTTCGAATAGTTTTCCTGGATTCTCGATTGTTTTATTGGGGGTTCCTTGCTGTTTCATTTGGTACTGTTTCCTTTGGTGAGGTATGTTTTGTTTGTATAGATTGCCGTTATGCCGCTCTTATGTATATAGCTGTCAAATGTCAAAGCAATCCGGTCAGACGTGGGTATGGAGCTGAGTTCCTTACAACGGGTTCTATATTCCGAAACTCAATATGTCATCCTCGTAGATATATTTCGTTACCCAAATATATGCACTTACAGTTCCGTACCTAAGTAGTAGTAGCTTAAAAGTGGTAGCTTGTGGCTAAAGGTGGGCAACTAGCTGAATATAATCAATGCTACAGAGGAACACGTGGGCTTCTCCACTGTTACAAACAGCTTATGTCATTTGATATCTCACCAGATCTGCACGTGGCGGATTCGTCATTTTCATCATTCGATTTCCTAGATGGACCTGGTGTTGATGCTTTCGGTGGAGTCCTACGTGAGGCTGATGAAGCTCATTCTCGTGATCAAGGAAGGTTGGTTTTATCTCTTTCAAAACCTATAACTGTAGAAGCCATTCAGGTCCTGCCTACGCTTTTGCCCAATTCATTTTCTGAATCAATGAAAAAGGATCTATCAAATGCCTTCTTGATACGCCCTCCCTACTAGTGACTTACTACATTTTTCTAGGTGCTTATCGTCGAGATGTGTGACATGATTATGTCCTGATGTATATCTGTCTAGAAGAACTTTTGTGAACTGGCACCCTTCTTGTCAATTGGAAGAAATATAACTCATTGATTCTCTTGCAGCTACCGGTCTGAAATGCAAAAGTATAAAAAGGACCAACGCTCACTGCATCAAGGCGCCGTGTCTCTTCAGAGAGGGGTAAGTTTTGTTTCTCAAAATGTTGGCATTCCGATCTTCAGGTGTTGGATAACTTAAGCTTGCGCATCGTAAGATCTATTGTAGTCTTTGCACCTCAATTTATTCATTGATGGTGCAGCTGTAATCGGAGATGATCTTACCAAACTGTCGTACAGGCCTGCAGTTTCTGACCTCTGACTCTACGTCAGATTTCGTTAGCAAAATACACCTGAAGTTTGACCTTGAGGACGGATACGTGGAGAGGCTGTCATTATCTGAAACTGTTGAAACTTTAGTACGATAAAATGTATGCATTCTCTGATTGTTGCCTGGCAATGTATCTTGCTGATGTATAGGATGGGGATCCGGAATCAGAACTGCCGTCGGCGGATTTTCACATTCCTTATGAAGTTCAAAAACCAATGGACTTTTTCTCCCAAAGTCTTACGAAGGATTCAGCCCATGTCGAGCAGCAGGCTCAGTCGCCTGGGAATGATGCTGCCGATGGAAATCATGATTACTTTGAGCAGGGGCAAATCAATCAGCAAGATGCTTCAGGAAGCGGGGGCCCTGGAGGTTGGTATCCATCGTGGACGGGAAACAGCAATCAAGGAGATCAAACTCAGCTATTTTTCCAGACTCCATATAACAACGAGGCTGCAGATGACAGAAGAATGCTACAAGTGAAGGGGGGTACATCGCAGATGGCCGGCCAGCTGGGGTACCATGCCGTTGCAAGTACTCAAGTGCCAAGTAATGATCCAACACCGAAAGCTATGCATTCTTTCCTCCCCACCGCTAAGCAGAATGATACGAGACAAGCAGCCAATATGGCCCTGGGTTTGCCAAGCGGCGCCCAAGTTACTCCAAGTTCATCCCCAGTCATCAAAAGTTTGCCCAGGAGTCAGCCCTTTGACTATGAAGGATTGATCAATGGACCCTCAGTAGGACAGTATCGCCAAAACCCTGCGGCTGCTGTGGAAACAGCTACCCCATCACGGCGGCAGCACACCGGTGAGGCGAATCTAGGCGGGCAGGATGCAATGCGTGGTCAAGTAGCTAACCAAAGTTTCAAATTTGGTGGCCAGAATCATGGTTCTTTGGCGGCGGGAGTGGAGGTGTCTCCCTTGAAGGTTGGTGACTATGATTTTCTTGGAGGTCAACAGTACCTGCAAAAGGGACATTCCCAAGGGGAGATTGGGCAGCAGATGGCTGTGGATGATATGCAGGGTTGGCATCAGCATTCGTTGCTCTCTCAGTCAAACCAGCAGCAAGCCTCCTATCAAAACCCATACCAAGAATTAGCGAGGCAGGAACAACTCTCACGTCAGCATCAGCAACAAGTGGAGCAACAACAGTCGCAGCATTCGCGACAACAGCAACTTCAACAATTTATGGCCATCAACAACCAAAATCAAAGTCTTGGTAATCAGCTCTCTGCTTTTCTAAGTGAGAGCTCCCTGCAAGATATTCCTCGCGTGGTGCAGCCTGAAAGGCCTAACCCGCACATGGCGGTCGAAAATACTAGGTCACTGCTTCAGCAAGCCAGCTACCAGGCTATGAACAATCCCTCCAACTTAAACTGGTCTGGAAATGAGTCCTCGGCCATGCAAGGGCTTGCGCATGATTACCTGATGGGTGCTGATCAGAACTTTAACTGGCAAGCGCTGGCATTGAAAGCCTCTCAACAGGTCGATCCATCTCTTTATGGCTCCGTTCCAGTAAACAGGCGAGATGCTCCAGGGCAAAGTCTCAACCCATATCCTGGTATGCAAGGTCTTCCGGAATACTTTGGAGGGACCGGGAAGCTCACTAATGCTGCTTCACAGGTGGGGAAACCTGTTCCCAGAAGTGCCGGAGCTGGAAGTACAATATTCGGGAGTGAGTATCAGTCTGAAGTGTACGATGCTGGGAACTTGCAGACAACCGCTCATGGTAACAAGCATCAGGCTTTGGGCAAAATGCCGTTTTGGCAAAATCCGTACCCTCAATCCGTGGAGCAGGGTCGCCCTGGCGTTAATTTAAACCAGACGAACCTTCCTCCAAGGAGTCCTCAAGTGCCCTCCAATTCACAAGCACGGCAGCCGAGGAACTGGAGTGGTCATGCTGGTCAGCAAGATGGCCTGCAAGCTGGAATGATGTCTGCCGATGTGTTGAAACAGAGTATTCTCGCCACTGGATTACAGCAAGCCAGTCACCAGACTGCGAATCAGCCATCTAATCCTCGGCAATCTGCTAGGACGCAGAGTATTGAGGCAGCTCAGTATATGCAGCAACATAGTTCTCAGCCAGCTTCCGGTTCTCAGTTTCTAAATGCATTGGGAACCAAGCAGCAGAGTGGCTGGAACAGACATACCTTACAGCAGAGTGTACCTCAAAGTGGTGTCCCTGCTGAGACTGCACAAAATCTAGAAAGCATTCAAAAGAATAATTGGACTGGTCTCAATGTCCAACAAGCAAGCCCTGAATCTCAGTCCTTATCGAACCTGAAACAGCAAAACATATGGAGCGGGCATAGCCCTCAGCAAAATAGGCCAGCTTCTAGCTCTCTTCACCTCTTCACAGACTTAGATGGGAGGCGCGGTAGCATGCAGAGTAGTCATGAATTACAACAGGGATCTTCACAGCACTCAGGTTCACAACAGGGAACGAAGTTTGATGTCAATCAGCAGGGTCACAACATTCAGTCTGCTAATGTGCAGGTTAGTGATCCGCCAAACTCGATTGCGGAGATGGATGCTAGGCAACAAAGTGGATGGCGTGATCACAGTCTTTTGCAAGGAACTGCTCAAACTGGGAATTCTTTGCAAGCCTACAGTGATTTAGATAAAACATCGAGTTGGAGGAATATATGGCAAAATGCCCCGGCCGCAGGAGGTGCCTCCCAGATGATTGACTTGGACGCACGGCAACAGACTACCGGATGGGGAAGTACTATGCAGCAAACCAATTCACAGGCAGCAGAATCTCAGGTAGCAAGTATTAATGCTAGAGAGCAGAGTGCCTGGAGTGGCCATGAAATTCAGCAAGGGAGTCCTCAAACCAATCAGTTACTATCGAGTCTAGATAGTCAACGCCAAACAAATCATCTGACTCAGAGCCATCTGCTTCAAGAAGAAACTACACGAACCAAGTCCGCAGCTGAAGTCGATGGCAGGCTGAAAGGCAGCAACAGCCCATACAATCTGCAGTCACAGGTGGCCATGGCGGATACAGATGCAAGACAGAAAGCCAGTCAAATGGCATACAATCTGCAATCGCAAGCGGGGACAGCAGAAGTCGAAGGAAGACACAAAGGGGGTCAAAACATTTACAACCTTCAATCTCAGGTGGCCATGGCAGAGACAGAAGGAAGGCAGAAAAATCCCTATGATATACAGGCGCAAGTTGGAGCAGGTGAGAATGACGTGAGACAGAAAGCTGGTCAAAGTGCATATACTCTTCAGTCTCAGTTGGGTGCTGCAGAGAGCGAAGGAAGACAAAAAGTTGGTCAGAATTCTTTCAATCTTCAGTCCCAGATTGGTTCGCCTGACACGGATACGAGGCTCAAGAGCAGTCAAAACGCGTACAACTTGCAGACTTCTGAGACGGATAGTAGGCTCAAGAGTGCATATAACTTGCAGACGCAGACTGGAGTGTCTGACGCCGATGGCCGGACCAAAGGTAGTTCAAATCTGTACACTATGCAGTCGCAGTTAGGTAGTGCTGAAGCTGAACTAAGGCATCATAAAGGGAGTCAAAATGTATTCAATATGCAAGGAGGTTCTTCTGAACTGGATGTTAGGCACAAGGGCAGCCCAAGCACATACAACATTCAATCACAAGGGGTAGGGGCAGAAGGAGATGCCAGACACAAGGGTGGTCAAAGTCCGTACAACCTGCAGTCTCAGGGGATAGCTGCCGAAGCAGATTCCAGGCTCAAGAGTTCTCAAAATGCTTACAATCTGCAGTCACAAGGTGGGACTTTCGCTCAACCTGGCAGCGGTGATGGACGACAGGGTAGAGTCCAGAGACCTCTGAACTCTCAAGGTAGTTCTCAAACAGGTAATTCCTTATACATGTTTCCTTCTGCTGCTAAGAATCAAGGTTCTTCAGCTAGTCTGAACTTGCAGCAAGCCAACCAAAATGCATGGACACCTCCCGTCAATAACGCAGAAAGTTGGCAGAAAAACAATTTGGGCACAAGTGTCCAACAGAACTTCCAGCAACTCGGTTTAGCTCCGGTCGAAAGCCTAGATACGAGGCAGCAAAGCAGTAGCATCCCCCAGCATGGTAGTCCTCAAAATGACAGCCATATGCAGCTTGCCGGAAATGCCAGGCCTTCTAGCCGCTTAGGAAGGGCTAATCTCAATCCACAAGACGGTGTGGTATCTGGAGTTGTGGGTGCAAATCTCAGTCCTTCCGTAGCGTCTCCTTGGCAGACTCATGGGAGCTCATTTGGTTCATCCAGTGCATCAGCAAGTGACTCGCTGCCAAACTGGTCTCGAGGACAAGCACGAAATGACGTAGAGCAGTCCAATGTACGCGGAGAATCGATCACTGGGATAGCCGCTGAGGTTCCACCGACGTGGTCGCGAGGTCAAACGCTGCCCACTCGGAAGGAAGCCGAGAAGCTGAACCTTGGAAGTGAAACTAGCGGTGGTGAGGCTCTACCGGCATGGTCTAGGGGCCAGATGATTTCAGCTCGGAAGGAGGATGCCAATGCCAGTATAGAGACTGTTAGCCCTACAAATGACATACTTCCTACATGGTCTCGGGGGCAAAGCACTCCTGCTCGAACAGATCTAGAGCAACTTAATTTTGGAGGAGAGTCTGCGAGTGGCGCCAACGAAATCATGCCTTCATGGTCACGAGGGCAAAGCACAGGTAGTCGTAAGGAGGCAGAGCGTCTCAATCCTGGTGAAGAAACTAGCAGTGACGCCAATGAGGTTGTACCCACTTGGTCGAGAGCACAGATTCCAACTGGACGGAAAGAGTTGGATCAGCTTAAGCTGGGATCGGAAACCAACATCAGTAGTAATGAGGCCGTCGGGACTTGGTCTCGTGGGCAGAACACATCATCCAGGAAAGACGCTGACCTAATGAACTTGGGCGAGGAGGCGATCACTTCCACGAGCTCTGCAAGGAAGGTATGGTGAGATGGGAATTGACAGTACTTAACGACCATGTGTATGCCTTTTGACTTTGACATGAGGTATAGATCTTGTAGGCCCATTACTCAAGCATAAAGGCCCTCTGATTCGCAGGCGATAGGATCTAGGCATAGCCCCTGTTGTTGCACCTGAATAAACAACAACGAAATGGCCAGAATCCGATTGTTTGAAGTTGGCTCTTCTTATTCTGTTCGAAACACTATCAGGTCTTTCGAGTAGATGAACGAAACGTGCAGAAAGCAATTCGTTTAAGTCTGCCTCTACGGTTGTACGCGAACCTCTACCAGTTTTTTGAGAGGAACATTCCAACTAAGTTTCGTGCAGCACTGACCCTTATCAAATGGCAAATGATGGCATATGTAATGCGTAGTAATCATTATTAGAAGGAAGATCACATATTTGTTGCGAGTAGTAGTTGTAACGTGGAGTAATTAGAGTTTACTAAGTGTGAAGAGATTAAGCACAGGTTTGTAGGTCTCTATTATTCTCAGGCCAATCAGTAATTTGTTGTCCACTCTTAAGTCGGTATTGAACCGTGTTCCATCGAACGGGTTCTATTTTCATACACTCGATAGACCTAAAAGGTCTTGACTGGACCTCATGTTTGCTCTAACAGTTGATATATAGACCAGGTACAGAGGTAGATTAGGTGATGAGGGGATCTAGGAGAGAATCGAGTTTGTGCCTGCTGGAACGTTATTTGGACTTTTGTCTCAACCTTTCTGGCATCTTTCATGGTGGGTATCCAGGATTCTCTGAACAGCAGACTTGATGGTGAAAAGAGATCTCAAGAAGAAATGACCTTTCTTGAAGCGGCCACTGTTAGAGATTCCAATACCCTAGCATCTTCAGTACCTTCTCCGGATGGAAATATTTTTGCTGTGAAACAGAAGAGTGAAACGAAAGTATCTCCTCTGTCAAGGTATGCTGTTCTACCCTTTTAGTTACTTCCTCGGAATTGATTTACTCATATTTATGTCCTTCGTGTAATGGGGTCCGTATCGACCGGTCTTTTAGCTAGATAGACTGGTTAATTTGAAGCACCTAAAAGGAACTGCCTGCGCAAATAATTTGAAATTCAACCGTTGCTGGTAAACTTTTACGGTTAGTAACAGATCATTGGTTATCTAGTGAGTTCCGAAATACCGGACATATTGCTACGACATCAACTACTACAATTCTTCTTGTCATAGTCTGTTTTGATTTGTCGTGAATAAAGCTTCTACAACAGACAAATGAAGACTGATTAGATATCGAGATTACTGATTCCTCCTACTATAATGATATGAATATTCTACCTGTCATCAGAATTATAACTAAATACAACAGAGTCGAAATTCTACTTGCTAAAAGTTGAAGCGTAGAGATAATTTATACCAGCATGAAGCAGAAGAATATGTCATATATACTGAATCAATCACTAGATGGCAGTTACACGAAAGGATACCACTCAGTATAGACCGTTCTAGCTCATCAAGTTGCTCATCACATTATGTTCAAGCTAGCATGTGATTTTATACCCATCAGCTCGAAACTTCTATTGCTCAGTCTACAAAGAGTATCTTCATAACAATGGGATTCGGCTTTTCATTGATGGCTCTATTTCACCCTGTTTGGATTCTCAATCTATTGTTCTATCGATGTTAGTCTGTTCTCTTCGATCTTTTCAGCCGATTGGAATTTATGTACTTATGAAACCGTTCATATCCTTAGTCTAACTGTAACTGTATCCATATCAGCCGTTCTTTTAGGATTTCGGCAGCGAGAGTCGCACTATGTGAAATATCTATCTACGTGGTCCCACACTGCCCTCTGCCCTTCTCCTTCACAGTACCCGAGGTCCCTCAAAGCACCCGAGGCACTCCTGCCGAAAATCCCCCTCCCCATTCCACCCCCTTACTGATCCCCTTTTTCTTCTTTGGGTTATTGTTTTCGTTCCACCTTTGGTTGCTGCTCGCTCTGTTTTACTCTATGAACTTTCGGCCCCCTTTTTTGTGGCAAATGACCAGCTCTTTCCCGGTCTCTTTGGACTCGCTCCCTACTGTTTCTTTGGGTGTCAAACGACTTGCTCCTTCCCGTGCCTCCTAACTCAGCTCTTTACTGTTTCTTCGATGATATCTCACTCAGTTAATTTACCACCTTCTTCATGAGTTTGCATCATCGCGTAGTTTTGCTAGTTTTTACTTGCTTTCGATACTAATATTTGTTTCCTTTCAGGCTTTAGACAGGTATGTCGCGAGTCCCTCACCTTCTCCTGCTCATGATTTCATATTCTTTCTTTGGATGCTGATTTATTTGCATTGCAGTGTCATTGTGCTTATTACTGTTGCTACCCTTTGTTTGGATTTTAAGCTTCATACGTTACAGCTTTTCCCTTACCCTGAGCGGCACTGTTGGAAGCAACCGAGTTTTCCTTGGCACTCATGAGTTTTCGAGCAGAAACTCGGTACGAGGGGTACTGAGACTGCTCAGATACTTCGGCACTGATGAAGTCGCTTGTGCTTTCGTGGAGGTTTACCATGGCCGCCTTCTCCCTCCCTCAGTTGTTTAGTGCCTCAGGACTCAAGCGTCCATAGCGCTTGCTGTGATATACTATACTTGGTATAGTATATCACAGCAAGCGTTTGGAGTTTTCTCGTTCTCTGAGCGAGATCATACGTTCAGGCTGACTCACAGATCTTCCTCGAGTTTTCTTCCCTTTGTCCTCTGTGCGATCTCACATTTTCATGCTCTCATTCGTTGCGGGCTGACTCTAGGTTCTTCCTCGACTTGCGTTTGCCTGGCTTCTACATGGTTTTTCTACTTGGGGCTATATGAATCTTTCTCTTCTGGCTCATCAAGTCGATTTTATTTCTCTACTGGCACGATTTGTTCTGTTTCCGCTGTGCAAATTCAGGTTATTGGTATATAGGTTTTACTCTTCACAGGTTTTCCAGGTTAGGTTTATATCTGCTATCGTTCGATCAGAGGTCTGCCATATTGCTTATTTTACGTATCCTGTATATTTTACACACCTTGCACCTCATTTACATTTAATGAATTCTGGATCCCCCGTTCGAGGAACTGCATCTGTCCTCATTTCTTTATATCCAGTACTCTGATGCTCGCTCCTTCTCAGCCTAGAGACCTTCCACCTTCCACTCTCTTCCCACTTCGCTCCAACTCACATTTGTTGATCTGTTTCATGGTTCCCATACAGGTTTTCTGTCCAGTCTGCCAATTTCAGTTCTCTTCATTAGTTTAGTTTGGGCTCGTTGGTCTTCAATTACATCTTGTCTATTTTGTTACATGCTTTGCTTAGCGCTGATCGATTACATGATGAATATCTGTTTCTCTACTGTTGTTGATTAGGATATAGTGATATTTCGTTTGTGCGTAACCTTACATTTAATTTATAGTTGCATTAGATCTATTTATCCGCACTCCATTTGCATGTAATGAGTTCTGGATCCCCCATTCTTCGAACGGCTTCTGCTGTCAATGTCCGGATATTGAAATATCTACCAAGCTATAACTGGTATACTATGGTGCAGGAGTACGCTTGAGCTTCTTAGTAAGCCAGAAGAACCCGATGAAAGCGGGTCGATGAATGATGAAGATGAAGAAGATGAAGAAATGGACCATGAGGATAGTGGAGCCAATGCCTCAAGCATATCTTTGGCTCACCTACGGCGTAATCAAGCCTCCGGACCTCTATCACCTCAGGGTTTCGGACTACGTTTGGCGCCTCCATCGCATCTGACACAAAACTCACAGTCAGGAAGTCTTTCGAGACCTGGAAGCGCGTCATTTAGCCACGGAGGGGATGCAAGTCGGCCTGCACCTCCACAGACGAAAGAGCAGCAGCAAGGATCCGCCACTGGTGCTACTGAACAAAATCAAAGTCATCGACTTGTAAACAGAGTCGATAGTATGGGAACTACTGCCCCAACTGAGGCCATCACTTCAGGTCATCAGTCAGGAGTAACGGCACCCAGTACCGGCCCCTCATTTGAGTCAACCTACTATCGTTCCATAGAACAACCACAATTAGGTGATGTAGTAGATTGTACGACGGATCTTCCAGATGTGAATTCTAGCCAGCCTGCGGCATCCAGTGGTTTGAACACCAAAAGCAATGCTGGTCAATCCTTTTTAGGGGCAACTCGCGGGTTAGAGAACCGTCAGCCAAGTGCCGGTTTGATCACTAGTTCTTCGCAGGGTGCGGATGCTTCCAGCAACAGAGCCCATGAAGATGTTCATGGCAGCACATACAGCTCAACGCCGTCCAATATGCCAGGTCATTTCACAACTGGTGCTCAACAGAAGACGCAGCAATTTAGCTCAAATCCAGCAGGTACTCAGTCTAGTCCCCCACAGACTGCTGCTTTCTCGAAGTTACTCTCCACTTTCAAGGATTCTCTGGGTGGGCAGTCGAAGCAAGCTACTGCACAGCAGCAACAACAGCAGGCGGGAGCTGAAAAAGGTAGTAGTGAAAGAGGGATTGGCGGCGTGTATGAAGCACTTAGACAAGCCCAAGCTGGCAAACTACACAACGGATTGCAAGCTAGTCAGTGGTCAGTGGATCCTGCACAAATGTCCAATTCTATGAAAGCTGAGGTTTTTAAAAGACTAGCGGCCGCTCAAGCCCAAGCTCAAGCCCAGAGCAAGGTAAATCAGGCACCGTCTGTGCAGATGACTCCCAACCAATCTGGTCAGACTACCACTGCTAGTCAATCAGCACAGGGATATTCAGCAGGACAGGCTGCTTCTGGGCAGCCAGCATCCGGTGGTCATCTGGATTCCATACAGACCTATGCGCACGGTTCAACCCTTCCAGGTGACGGAGCTAATATTGGGCAGGCCTACTCAGGACAACTACAAAGCTCAGGTCATGTGCTCTCAGGTAAAGGTTCCTCTGGGCAAGCTTACGTGCAGGGGCTTACACTCTCAGGACAATTGGGTGCCTCCGAGCAAGCGTCGCAAAAGCATGTTCAGAATTACGGATCAACAGCACATATTAACAGTTCTGCCCAAATGCATGGGCATAATGCTAATCAGGGGTTTGGATCTTCAACTGTACCTGCTTTTCAGGGGCAATCTCCTGGGTCCGGCGCGAGTCTCGGGCTTCCTGGTCATTTGACTCCGGCGCAAACTCTATCAAGTCAAGTAGTTTCGCCCGGTATGACTAGCAAACAAAACAAGCCACAACAGCGTGGTAAGTTCCCCTTGAAGACAGGATTAGAAGCTGATCAGGCTAATGTACAAAAAGTAGATCGAGGATTTTCACCTCAGCAGGCTTCGGGTTTACCTGGTAATCATTCCTCGGTGTTCCAGTCACAACAAGCAGGGCGGGTACAGAGCAATGTTGCGCAGTCCACGTTTGGTCAGGGGACTCCCCAGAAGGAGGGTCCATCAAGATCTCAGGCTTCTCAAGAGGAGTTACCCTCGCCATCAGAGGGTTTCAATGGACCTGCAGCGTCACCAGAATCGATGAGTCAGAAGGATGGAAGTGCACCGAGTAGTCAAGTCTTTGGGGAAAAGGAGAAATTTTCTGCTACTGCGGAAAACATGAATGGAAGCCTCAATATGCAGGTTCCTGCAACACGCGCCAACCATGACCAATATGCAGCCCGTCATGACAATCAACATAACTCATTGCAACCAGGATCTCGGCAAGATACGCAGGTTAGCTTGGAACAACAGGGAGTGACGCCAGATAATAAGTTAAGCACACAGCAGCATGGAGTCAGACAAGACAACCAAGGTAATCTACAACATCATGTTTTTAGGCAGGACCATCAAAGTAGTCTACAACATGGAGTTAGGCAAGACAACCAAGGCTATATGCAACAACATGGAGCTAGGCAGGACAACCTTGGTCATTCTCAGCAGCATGGAGCTAGGCAGGACATCCAAAGTCATGCGCAACAGCATGGAGCTAGACAGGAAAGCCAGGGCCACCTGTCACAACATGGAGCTAGGCAAGAGACCCAAGGTCACGCTCAACAGCTTGGAGGTCGGCAAGATTTTCACGGGAGTATGCAGCAGCAGTGGCAGAACTTACAGTCTTTAGACTCCTCTCAACTAAGCGATTATCAGTTCCAGAGGTTATTGGAGTCTCAACCTTCAATAAGTGCAGCTCTTAATCAGTACAAAACGGACCCTCGTCTTTATCAGCTTGCTGTATCCCAACTTCGTGCTTCACTAGGTCAGCAACAGCAGCAGATGGCAAGGCAGCAAATAGGACAATTTCAGCAGCAGCAGGGAAGAGATCAATCAGGAGCAGCAGCAACTACGGCTATGCCATCCACGGACAATTTTGTTTCTGCCACTGCCGCTCAGGCTGCTCACCTGCAGGTTGCCCAAATGCAGGCAGTTCAAGCAGCACAGCTTCAGGCTGCTCAAGTCCATCATGCACAAGCTGCTCAAGTCCATCATGCACAAGCTGCTCAAGTACAGGCTGCTCAGGCTGCACAAGCCCAGGCAGCTCAAGTCGCGCAAGCTCAAGCTGCTCAGGCGGCCCAAGTAGCACAAGCTGTGCAAGCAGTTCAAGCTGCACAGGTTGTACAAGCAGCCCAAGCAGTCCAAGCAGCCCAGGCCGTTCAAGCAGCGCAGGCGGCACAAGCCGCTCAGTCTGGGCAGGTTGGTCAATCTGCCCAAGCAGTCCAAGCTGCTCAAGCAGTTCAAGCGGCGCAAGCAGCTCAGGTAGCTATCACCAATAAGAATGCAAGTACTGCTGCTCGACTGCACTTCCTAAGTCAGCTCGCACAGCGGGGTGGCCATAGTACGAATGGTCTTGCCCAATGGTACTCTGGGATGGCCGGAAGGCCTGGCAATGCTGCTGCTCTTTATGCATCGAGGATGGGAGAAGGTAAAGGTCCAGGACCTGCATCCGGTAGTGTATCTCCTGCCTCTGTCAATGAGAGACCAGGCACAGACCAGCTTGTTGCCAACAGATACTACCAGAATGCAGGTGTTGCACCTCCACCTCCTAAGAAGCGAAAGAAGGAATACCCACCACTAATTCCTTGGCGTGAAGCTGTCTCACAAGCAGGCGGTTATGTTTCCTCCACAAGGTTGGATATATCTTGGAATTTAGGCCTTAACATTGGAAGTAGATTTCTGAAGAGGATGTCTCTTTACTGAATGGGCTGTTCAGGGCTTTTGTTTATATAGCTTAGGCTTGTTGATATTTCCCGGATTAGATAACCAAAATTGTTGTGGAGTGCCGCGAGTTCTAATAGTTTCATGTGGAAGGTGGCTGCTTCTAACATACTTCCTAGTATTATTCGCTGCAGAAACCCGTCTAGTATGCCCCGATAATCAATCACATATCAAATAATGCATGTAACCAAAACTAACTGGTTTTATGTTTGCCTATATTCTCTGACCAACATTGGTTCAGTAGTCTCGATTGGATTATGTTCCTAATTGAAGGAAGAATCAATCAAGTAACAACAAAAAATCAAGTATAGCTTGAGCTACGTTCTGAAATGTACATTCTCAAATGTTATGTAATCCTGTTAAAGGGAAGAGCTGAAGTGGATCAAGATTTTCTCTTTTAAAGAAGAAAAAATTCTCCCTAGGCTGACAGGTTGCTTTGATATTTTTAGCGGTGCTGAGCTAGAATGGGCAGCTGCGACGAATCGCATACCTGACAAGGTAAGCAAATCCCAAGAGAAGCAATTTTGGATTGATAACGCTATTCTTTTGAGCGGTGGAGAGTGTTGGGCTTGTAATGCGAATAATTTAAAACACGAATTTTGATGTTGACAAAAGTTCTCTGCCTGAGATATGACCCAGTACAAGGAGACGTTTTTAGACGAAAAGTTGTATGTGCGTGTGCTAAAGCTAAAGAGTCTGGATACGTCATCTTATTTGCTTCTTATTTGCGTCTGTTTCCAGGAACCCTATGAGGAGGTGGTTGACATGAGTGATTCAAGGTCTGTGGTTCAAGTACGAGCCAGGAGAAGGCTGAGACTAACTACTCACTTAATGCAACAAATCATACCTCCGGTAGCAGCCATCCATATGAAGAGCACATCCATTGAGGATCGTGTCGGTGCCACGTATACAGTGGCAAAGCTCTCGTTGGCAGAAGCTTGTCGCATAGCATCGATTGCTCGCCGCATCAAGGAAGTAGCAGCTGCGAGAGATGCAGAAGAAAGTAGGATAGAGAAAGAAAGAGAATTGTGAGTTTTGTCCTTCTGTCTTTTGTTCTTTATGTACATGTGCCGTGGTTTGAATGTTGCTCTTCTTCAGTTTAATCTTCTAGAGCAGATTGCTAAAACCCTTGGATTTACGTTGGATAGATTCCTAAGACTATTGCTGTTTAGTAGACAGAGTTACTGTATTGTATCCAGGTGAACAACCCATGTCACAAAGAGCATATTGTTCCTCTGATGTGCCAGAACGATTCTCAGTACTGATTTAGTGAACAGTTTAAGAATATATCATGAAGTCAAACTATCTTCCTCCTCCTTTATCTCACTTCGGTGAGTTGCGATCTTCAGCCTTAAAGCTGATCTTTTGTTTAGGGAGAAGAGGTTCTGGTATAGGCCACTCGACAATCGTGTGTTCGTCTACTCTGCGCTCACGGGATTTTGCTGTCACCGAGAGAGAGAGAGAGAGAGAGAGAGAGAGAGAGAGAGAGAGAGAGAGAGGATGGAGTTTCAGTTTGTTGAGTCTATACAGAGATCCAGAGAAGCAAGATTCTTATTTGAGAGCTCTAATTAGACATGCTAGGGGTGCAGTTTAACGAGTACTGACATGCCATTTTCCTTCATTCGACAGGGCACTGAAGGAGCAAGAGAGAACTGGTGAAGTCCACTTGGGAATATCTCTGCCTCTCAACCTTGCTGACAGGTTCAAGCTGCGTGTGAAGCACCTGGAGGGCGATTTGCAAAGGTATGTATGACAAGCCGTGAAGGGGATTCAGTTCAAGGATTCTCGAGGTTGTTGCTACTTCCTCATCCTGCACTACGTAGTTTCAACTTGCTATATTAATACCTTAACTGGAAGACTCCCCTGAGATCATAGTCCTCTTAAAGTTTTGAGATTGTATCGGATAGCACGTCGTAATTCTCATTCGAGTTGATGAGAGAACGTAAGGATCCTATCCGAGCCTGTTAGAATGAAAAGCTTCGTAACAAGATATAGAGCCTGCATCACATCTGACCCACACAATGAAGAAGAGAAACATCAACCTAGATATTGCTGTTCCAGTTTGACGTTTCTGGGCATTTGGAGTTCGAATCGCAGACAAATCTTGATATTCATCTATTTTCGCATTACGAAGTGGACCACTCTGTCGTTCCTTTCAGACGTTGTCGACAAAACAGTACGCTGATCTTGTAAATCTAGTTAGGGTTTCCTGTCCATGAAGCCCACCTTAATCGAACTCTTGCTTCAAGGGTTGACTGAAAAGTTGGTAAAAGTTGGTAAACCGATAGATATCGTCCTCTGCCCTAATCCCTTATTTGCTGGGTAAATGATATATTTGGCATGTGTACAACGAAGTTTGTCTGGTAAAGATTTAGAAGTTCGGTCTTTTGAGAAGTAGGTAGCCATTACGTTTCGAACGAACTTTTACATGTTCTTTGTCACAGTTGTATTAAATTTCTAGAGTTCTGTCTGAAGTCTGACGTAGTTCCTGGTGGCTCTACTTGCAGGTTGGAAAGTTCACCATCAGCTACGGAGCTTATGAAGGAAATGCACGAAATTGATAGACTTGGTCTCGTTAATAGATTAGCAGTTCATCAGACTGCTTTGTACTCGCTTTCTGATTCCATACACAGCAGAGCAGTTCCCCAGAAGTACGTAACCACTGTGCAGATGCCTAATAAGCTACCGGAAGGGCTCACGTGTGTATCATTGTGAGTCGTATGTACCATATTCTGCGAGCGTTGACTTGTACTCTATTTACTCAGTATTAGATCTCATGGAGATGTAAAAATGTACACTCCAAATACTCGTAGCATTGATAGTCTCTCAGGGAATCAGTTTAGTAATTATATTCCCCCAAGTGTGAAAGCCTCTGCGAATGGATTTCGCAAATCTTTTTACTAAATGGGCCCGGTGAGAAACGGGCCCTATTTTTGGGCACGCAGTCTCATGACAATGCTATTGAATGTGGCAGATTTCTTGGCTCCTTCGAACATATGCCTGAAACCCTACTTGCTCATTTGGGGAATTCTCAAATTCTGAACCTCCTAAAGTACACTAAATTTAAGGAACGCATGCAATAAGAATCACCGCACCTTGTCAACTGTCATTCATATCATTAGTTCGAGCGAAGAATCATGGCTGGTTAGCCTCCAGCGAAATACGAGCCTACTACAGCACGAGACAGATCTATATCCTTGGGTAGTTTGAAGAACTGAAACCAGCACTACTCCGAGTTCAAAGTATTCGACAAAGTCGATGTCACAAATTACCCTGAAGGAGTGGCGGAAGGCTAAGACAAAGCGTAATCTTGGACCTAGAAGGTGCTGCATTGAAAACGCGTGCAATGGAAGGGGACGACGTGTGAACGGAGGATTGGTCCTCACCACACGCGCTGGGAAAGAACTGGGTTTTCCAGTTTTCATGAATAGGAATAACTGAGCACAACATAGCTTTCAAGTCAGTTACAGCACTCAATAGGAGTCAGAGTGCTCGTTAACTATGCACGGCATGACTTAGAAGTACCTTGAACCAGGACATTTCGCCTGCAATGCAATTTCGGAAGCCCTGCGACAAAAAAGCTCTTTTCGTTGTCAACGTATTCCTTAACTATGCTGCGCATGACTTAGGGACACCTTGAACAAGATATTTCGCCTGCAACGCAATATTGTAAGCTGGGCGACAAAATAACCCTCGTAGTTGTCAAAGTATTCCTTGACCATGCAGCGTATGACTTGGAAACACCTTGAACAAGACATTTCTTGTATCTTCCTTCTTGTATTCCTACCCGGTCGCCTTTCTTCCTTGCAATGCAATATCAAAAGCTTTGCGGCAAAGAAGCACTCTTAGTGACCAAAGTGGTCCTCTGCTATGCAGCGCATGACTTAAGGAACACTTTGAACAAGACATTTCGCCGCAATGCAATTTCAAGAGGTATGAGAACGGGAAAGAAAAGAGTAATTTTTGTATGGAGATGCTGTAACTTAATATTTCATAGAATGGAAGAGTATATGTTATTATCTATGTATATCACCGTTGTTATCTAATATATTACCTTGCATTTGCAAGATGGCAGGGGAGATTGTGACATCCTTTTCTTGTGCGAACGAATCTCCAGAGGTTAGAGCGAGTTTTCAGTATCCTATGAAACCGACTGATTCTAAGACTTGCTAGGAGGTACTTTTCACTTTTGCTTCAAAGATAATCAAAACGACCAAAGATTCTCTATTCTTTTACTAATCATTTGTACTATTCCCAATTTTCCTCAGCTATCTGCTGCATAACAAAATTTTCAGAAATTTATTTTATTGTCTTTTATTGGTGTTTATCGTTTTTTATTAGTTCTGGTCAACCATTTAGAGTTAATAATATTTCTAGAAAATAAATTAAGAAAAACAAAAGATCCAAGAATAAAAATTATTATTTGCTGAATGATTTATTTTCAATTTAAAGTTACAGTAAAATGCAGGTAATATACATTTTTATCCAAAGTATGTGTTCCAAATTTATGATTTGGAGTTTTCCCAAAGCCTTACTTCACAATAATAGCCTCAAACTATTATTCACCTCAAGAGGAGTTCTAAGTGAGCTCTAATATATTATTTTTCTACAATATAATGATAATTTAATTAAAATAAAATATATTATGTATGTATTTTAATCTGGAAAACCGTACCATAACCGAAAGGGATCATAGCCCAAGCACAAAAAGCCAGTATAAACGTCAGAACAGGTGCCACTAGAAATATTGCCTCCTTTGGAATCGTTTATTGAACTCGGTTCCATTCTTGCATAATGAGTATAGATATGAATTAATGAATTATTGAATCTTCATCAAAATCTTGTTCTTTTGATAAGGTTTAAACGCTCTACTTCATAAAACTAAAAATTAAAAATCAAGCTTTCTTGCATAATGAGTATAGATATGAATTAATGAATTATTGAATCTTCATCAAAATCTTGTTCTTTTGATAAGGTTTAAACGCTCTACTTCATAAAATTAAAAATTAAAATTCAAGCATCTAAAAAAAATAAAAATATATATATACAGGATGCAATATAAATGCTTTTCAATCAACGAATTAGACTTTTAATTAGTACTTCTATAAAATATTTGCTCTTAGATTGATTCTTGAGAAATTCGATTTAATTAATGCCTCTATGGTCCTTATATTTCTAGATTTTCTAACTACCAGTTCCAAATGACCTTCCGATTGAATAGTAAGCCACTACATTGCACGTGATTATCAAGGGATAAATTTATATCATTTTTAACATATACATATTAACATCTATACAATCTTTTAAGATGCAATCCTACTATTCAATTGAAAGGTAATTTGTAATTAGTAAATAAAATATGCAGAAGCCTCCAAAAACTAGACTAAATAATCGACAACAAAAATAAAATTTGGTTTCCCAACAATTGGATTAAATAATTAATAACAATGAAGAAATTTCCAAAATACCTTACTTTAAAAAAAAGCATTCTGCAAAATACTTTATTTTCATCTTAAAATTTTCACCCCACACTATGTTCCTTTCTCCACACATGTCCCCCACACACAACAAGGAGGAGGAATACCACCCTTCACCAGTACAAAGTAGAAACGAATTTCGTTCACTGCATATCACACAACATGTGAAAATCGCGTATGCTGGCACTCATGTTGCTCGGCGTGTCGATTGGGCGAAGATACTATTGTGGTGTTGCTGCGTGAGTGGAGATTGAAGCGAGCGAAGAGGGGATTCTGGTAATAACTTTGGTTTGCATGGTGCATTTTTGGGGTATACTTCTTCTTTTGAAGAAGAAGTAGGTTGTTTTGGAAAAAGAGGAAAACTTCAATTTCATCAAATTATATAGAATAACCTGTATAAAACATTCTTAAACGACCACCTTACACATTTTATTTTATTTCTTAAATGAACACCTTAAAAGAACAGTACTATTTTCATAGGAAATTTAGAATTAAAATTAAGAAGGACTTGGAACCACCCTCAGAGTCCTTTCCACCTACGACAGAGGGCTCTGGAAACACCTCAACTTAAGGCAACAGATACTATGGTCAAGTGCAGGTTCCCCCAACCATGGTCTTCTCAACGACCAAACTTGTCTTGAGTTGGACAGTGACTTGGTTACAAGTATAACACTGGTTTAGAATGCATTCCATCGTCATCATCATCATCATCATCATCCATGCACTCCATCATCTGGAGCACAACGACTACTGATCTTGATGTCCATGTCCAAAATCCGGATCTCCCCCCACCACATTCCATTGGGAGGACTGATCTGGTCATTCCAACAGATGCATATTGCTGGTGTAGAAGTGCCTCACGAACTCCCCTGCTCTCTGACAGAAAAAATATCTTTTGTCGATAGACTTGACACCTGGTGCACGGGGAATAATACTGTACTTTGCATGAAGGTATGTATACTACGAGGAGGAGGAGTAACTAACCTACTAAGGAAGGTGTGAGAAAAATATATCTCAAGTCCCCCTAGGACAGCCTGTCGCTTTGTGAAGATTTTCTCTTTTATTTCAGATTTACAATACAAGAGACTATGGTGCATCCAATTCTTACTTTACAACGCTTTGTAAAGTAAAGAAATGTTTGAAATTAAGAGAACTCATAACGAAATAATTCAGGTATCACTTTTAGCGCGGATGGGAACTGCAAGTAAGTGAAGTATCTTTAAAAGAGAAGGAAAAATAAAAAAGGTTACCTTAATGACCAGGATGGCCTTATAGCTGTGTCTCTATTTTCAAGTCTATCTAGACCTTCACAACAAATATTGCACACGAAAATGGTAGGTTTACTTTTGCAATACAAAATGAAATATATGTATAGTAGTGTTTCAGATTCCCCACATGGCCTAACCGACAAATTTGGACTTTGAAGAGGACTTAAATGAAGGACCATCAACTTATCGTTTATGGGGTATTCTAAAGAGATGTTCAATTGTTTGAACTCAGGTTTTAGTGGAAGTGGTACCTACACTATGATTCTTCCAATATAAGTTAGGTTCTCCTGGTGTCCTCTTGCGAGGAAGTCACGACAAAGGACAGCTAATTCATGGTCTTTTAAAGTTAAAAGTGGATGGAGACACTCCCCCACAAGTCACTCCGTATATAACACTTTAGCAAGTGTGCGAGTCTTGTAGGGTCTTTACAGCAAATAGTTGTTGCATATTTGAACTATAGTGCATGAGTGGTCTAGGTGTCTTGATTGATCTCGCAGATGAATCTGGTATGAAACAAATAGAAGATTTATATTTGTAGCTGTCAAAGAGAGATATCATGCAGAAGATGAATATCAAGTCTTCCCTCTCATCTTATGTGTAACAAGATACTAAAAACAAGTATTGGAAGAACCTTCTCCGCATTGGATTTTGTTCTGAAGGACTGATGCTTTTCATGCTTTTTTATTCATTTTTTTAAATTTTTTTTAAAATTGTTGGATACAGCTTCTGGAGGACAAACAACTAGTCGATACGAAGACCTTCGACAACATTAGCCTTGTTGTCTTCCTGTTCGATCCTTGTGATGTATATGCGATTCTTCCAGGCTACTTCATGACATTTGGGTAAATTAAGTAAGTCGTTGTTTCAAAGAAATCACGTGAATGAAGAGTGTTTATCATGTGAGGTACATTGGACAAAGCGGATTAGGAAAATCTAGATCCACTCCTGTTTTATTTAGAATATTGCCAGAGTTCGAAGTACCCACCGGATTTTGGGTCCGAATGAGGTTTTATGAATAAAAGGTTTGCATTATCTTTCATATATCAATCAGAACAGATTTTAACACCATGAATTAATACCAAAGAAATCAGGAGAAGTCAGTGTATAAAGGTGTCAGTTTTATATCCACATGAGAATGTATAGTGATATTTACAGGCTTAGAAAAGAGATCATGATATAACGTGTGAACAAACTCAAAGAAAGAGATAGACGAGGTTATTATTGGCATTTATTTAGTCGAAGATTACTACAAAAAAAGTTGACCTGAAGTATCGAATATAATATTATCTCAATTTAATGAAGGGATATTGCCATTTTGGATGAGTGAAGATAGGCACCTCGCTTTCCAACTACAGATTCTGCACATATAGAAGCTGGAAAAGAATTATAAAAATAAAAATAAAAGTAACATAAAAATTTCAACACGTGGTTCACTTCCTTCTCTGGTGCTAATCTGTACAATAGGAAGGGCCTCTGTCCACCACTCTCTTATTTGAGAGGTTGCTACCTGATCCGAACCTATGAGATCCACTTAAGTATAGTACTTTTTTAGATTATAAATATTAAGTATTTAATTTAGACAAGTGAAGAGAGTATTTTACTACTTTGTCTATTTAAAAAATAAAATTGAAATATTTTTTTTTCGTTCTTTCAAATAATACACATAATATAAAAAAGATCTCCCATTATTCATAAGTATCTTGTACATAATATAAACAGATTTTCCTGTGTTTTTTCTTAAATTATTGAGATTATTTTTATAGTCTTAAGACCGACATGTGGGAAAAACTACTCTACAACTAATCCTTCTTGACATATACGGTAAAAAGAAAACAAGTAAAGGGCAAATGCCTAAAAAAGGATATTATATTAGCCTATTGGCTGATATAATATCCTTTTTAGAATGGGAATGAAAATGATAATGCATGTGGGAAAACATCAACAGCTTAACAAAACCTACATTGATAGCACCATGCAAATTGCCACTTCGACACCACCACGCAGAGGAAGATAAGCTTAGATTGACATAGCGCTCGTGGGCATAAAATGAAATGATTAGTTAAATTTCACGTGTTTGAGGTGAAGTCTTTGTATATTCATCTCCCACCACCACTCCACTTTCGCCAACATTTCTGCCCAGGAAACTTGAACTTCCTTCCTATACTTTGTCTTCCTAAGTCATATTAGCGACTAATTTGAAATGAAAATACTACCACTTTCATATGTGAAATTTTTTTGGCTCTTAAGATCCAACTTCCCTTCCTCCACGGTGAGATTTAAGTGCTTGTTCGAAATTTCTACAACTTGACTGGCGACTCAGATAATAATGATATTTTTTTTCAAAGAATTTTAACAATAGCAAATATGAGCTATGTATCCCATCCATTTGAGATAAAAGTAAAGATTGAGAATATCAATCACAACCAACAAAGAAGGAGTGATATAAAGAAAAACACAACCTATGATACTAAACATAAACATCAGATGGACTGCTATTGGAGAGATCTTTTTGCGCTTGGTTAGCTGTACCATTGTGTCCTTCAAGATCAATCTCAATTCCGAAAGCACCTCAATCCACATCACTTTGGAGTAGCTACACCTAGAGGTTGTGAGGCTATTTCCCTAGGCATTCAAGCACTCCTAAGTATCCATCCAGGAGTGTGTTGTCCTACAAGTGGATGCTGAGAATGCTTTTAATAGCATTTCTCAATATCCATCTTTAGAGAGCTTAGGGAGGCCAATGGATCCTTGGAAAATCTCATTATTTTTGTGTGGTTATTCTATTACACTCCTAGTTCCCTTTACTACCAACATGAGTGGTCATAGGAGGGAGTTATCATCTTGGATTCAATTGTCAATACACGATAGGGAGATCCTTTAGGGAGATCTTTGTTTGCCATGGCTCACTTTAGAGCTCTTTTATCTACTACTTTGGCCATGCAAGTTTGTGTATTTCACTCCTTAGCAGAAAATACACAGATTGTGGATGAAGTATATCAGATTAGGCCTGCCTTTGATCACTTGACTACCGAGCTACATCTTGTAGGCTTGAGAGTCAAGGTGTCAAAGTGTAGAGCATGGTCTCCTTCAAGTATCTCTCCTCACCTTGAGCTTCTAGTGGGGTGTGTCACATCTACATAAGGACTACATATTCTTGGAGTACTTATAGAATCCAAGGATTTTGTCACATGTTTCTTAGACGCTACCCGTGCAAAGGAGGTTCTCCAGGTGGATGACCTTCCTCTACTAGGAGATATGTAGGTGGCATTTGGTAAACTCTCCTCTATTATTGCACATCAACCGACTTACCTTCTCCATACCGTTCCCCCTTTCCTTAACTTTTCTTTCAAGTCTAAGAGCTTTTGATATGAGGATTATGGGAGTCTTTGGTGATATCATTGGACCAGGGACATTTGAGTGTGTGACGGGGGATTTGGCAGATAGACAAATATCTCTATTGATCTTGTGCAGCGGGGTAGGCCTATTATCTATGGAGGAGATGACACTTATAGCATTTTGGGGTAGTTGGGCTTTCTTGGCACCCCTACTTTCTTCACATTTTGTGGTTGTTGATAGGCCAATTTTGGAGACATATGTGACCAAGGTGGAGGAGGGATCCTTTTCACTCCAAGTGTTATTGTGGTAGACAAGAGATGGTCTATCCCAATAGGCATGAGAGGACCTTCCATCCTTTGCTTCACTATTGTCAAATTGGACAAGAGGTTTGCAGTCTTCCTTGACGGAGTGTAACTATATGCTACATTCTCTCTTAGTTGACTCATCCATTCCTCAAGCCACTAGAGCACATCTTTGCTCTTGCTCCAACAAGGGTGTAGGCTCTTGGATCCTAGCTTGACTATGCATTAGTGCATTCTGACTCGCGCCAACCACCTTCTCTACAACAATGAGGTTCCACCTAGGTTTGGTCCACCCATCTATATCTTCGTTACTCACTTGTGAGTGTGGTTCTACACTAGATGCAATAGCAGTCCATATGACACAATGTCCTTTTTGGAGGACAAAAGATAGCTACCCATGATGCCATAAGGGATGTAGTGTTTGCTATGGCACAAGAGAGTGGATACCTTGCTTGGAGGGAGTGTTCATATTCTTTGTAGACCACATATGTCAGAGCAGACTTATACTTGGTCCGAGATGATCCGGTGATAATGGCGGATGTTGTGGTTACAGACCCTATGCATGATGCAATTTTGGAAGGAGTGATTACTCATCCTCATGGATGGGTGGTGAGCGGAGCAGCAACATGCAAGATCTCCAAGTACAGGGGTTTGCAGCAAGGTCACCTCTTTGTTCCTCTAGCCTTGGAGTTATATGGAGTGATGGACACGGTGTTCCACACATTTGTCAAGGAGCGCACAAGAGCTTATCATATTAGATGCCAAGGGTACCACTCTCTCTCTCATACTTTGTATCATACTTTAGACAACGTGTGTCCATTGCTCTACAGAGAACATTGGCCGGTGCAATCCATAAGAAAGCAATCACTCTAGGTGATACTTCTTTGGATGCTCCAATCATTTGTAGACCTTGTAATTTGCATAGCTCTTGGGTGCGGTGGTGCAGATTTCTCATATTAATACTATTGGAGCCTAACCCCATTTTCTCTCTTTTTGTCTCTCCCTTGATGGGGTCTTCCCATCCTTCATGTGTTCTATGTTGTAGCCTTTTTCCCATCTTTGATACATATAGGCTTATATTCCCAAGACCTGAACCATGAACAAGTTAAAATACACTAATACTAAAGACTTAAGGTAATGAATAGACAAGCTTGAAATTTAGCGGTTTACTTTGATCCAAAGCCAAACCGCCAAATCTAGGAAATACCTCGGCTAGAGTTTCAGGTCTTGGATATGATTTTAGCCTATTTGAGACATCAGGTTTCTTGTGGTTCTTTCTTTAGTATGGATAAAAGGGAGAAAGAACTGGTGATTATCAATCGGCATTAGGGTGTTTGGACAGCTAAGTTAAGCAGCGGTACTCCAATGAGAACCAAGTTCTAGATACGGAAGAGGAGTAGATTGAGGAACACGTGGATATTCTCGGAAAAGTACACTTTCAAATACATGTGGAGATAAAAAGGGGAAAGGCAGGGAGGGCAGGCCGGGGCCTCTGGAGGATAAGACTGAAGGGAAGGTTAGGGAAGGTTAGGGCAAAGAAGGGGAGAGCAAGGAGTTGGAGAAAAGCGAAAGAGAAGATGACAGGACAGAGGAGGACAGGGTGTCATTGACGACAAGGGACGACAGGGCATCCTGCGAATCGTAGCTAAGGTTAAGGGAAGATCTGGCGAGGGAGGTAGTTTAGCGGAAGGGTTGGGCAGGGTTGGGAGGAAGCAAGGAGAGGGAGCCGGTGGAGGTATTATTAGGGTGCGGTGTACGCGATGGGGAATGGACGACAGCTGGGAACGGGAGGGCACCAGCCATGTGTCATGCTTGTGACAGTCGGCCAGCCTGGCCCTTTCCCGGGTGTATGGCCTGGCCTGGCCTGGCCGTCCGTCCCCCACTCCTTCTGCCCGCCCGCCCCCCCGCCAGCCTTCTTCTTCCTCTCCTTGCCCATGCCCGCCAGTAAACAGCCTTTCATTGGTTCTACCGAGCTGGTAGGAATTGTCCGTCTGAACCACGGCGAGGAGCAGAACCTAGAGATATTACGTACCGGAGCTGTGCTCGGGTACCCGGCCCGGAAGTGTTTTACTACCGGGAAAAGCATGAACTTACCGAATTGATTTGAACTTCGGGATGTTTTCAAGGTATAGTCGACATTTTTGAAGAAGATTCCTAGAATAACAACCTTCTTGCTTTTCAGACATACCTCTTCAGGGACCTGCCGGGACGAATTCCACTATAGCTGGGATTTAAATTTGCCGAGTACTACAATACCGGACCCTGCAAGGTTCACCAGGACATCGTGGTACAGCACTGTATTCACATCAACCAAATCTACTCAACTGGGCCTAGGAACAAGTTACCGGTAAGCCAAACGTGATATCACAGTTAAGGCATTCAGCCAAACGCAAAACCAGCGGTACAAACCATACACATTACAACCTCTACACATTTCTTGTTGGACAAATTTTAAATTCGAATGAAGGCGTTTACCGACACGGTGGCACTTTCTATCTTCTTACTCAGTTGTAAGTTTCGGTGGATCTCCAATAAGGCTGGCGCGGTCCAGTATCTAACTGCGGTCAAGTTTATCGAGGAAAGCTCGCCGCCAATCTGCCCTGCGCCAACCTCATCCCGTCCCGTTCTACTATACTATTACGTCCATAGCCTTTCGGTCCGTCCTCACCCTATCGATGACTGAAGGGAAACTGTACCACAGTACATGTGACGATAAGGACCCGCCAGGCTTGCAGTTCGCTTCTCTTCGTTTCTCTTACAGAAGGACGGATGTAGATGTTGCTTATTTCACCATTACTATCACCTGTGTACTTTTTGCCTGGCTGCCTGGCTTGATTGACGACTCGCATCACAAGACAGGCAAGATCGGATTTGTTTTGTGAGCGAGGATGAGTTGTATGGCGGATTGGAACATAGGGTGCAAGCTCACTCGCACTACGTACTAAGACGACGACTGTCTGGCGCTAGCTACAATGCATCGCGGCTAATCTATCTTTAATTTGTCTCATTTCGGATTGACCTCCTACTCTGCGCTTGCATCCTGTCTGGCATCTCTCCACTCCAGTAAAGCGCCCGCTCGCTTTGTTCGCTGGTGGGGGGGCGGGGTCTCTTGCTTTGCTTAGTACGTAGTCGTCACTCTCGGGCAATCTCCTCCCCTTCATTCCACTCCACTTCCCTTGCTACCTCTGCCTCTTCTTCCCCTGCCCTCTACCAACCAGTGGGATATAGTTCCCCTCTTCCTCCTTGCTCTGGTGTCCATCCCGGCTGTCCAGTTCCCTCCGCCTCACTTGCGTCTTTCATGTCAATGCGGGCTCCCACCCGTCGAGTCTAGTAGAGCAGAGGTTGCCCTGCCTGTGGCTTACTACTTCTTACACACATTGAGTGCTTGTTGATTCAAGGTCGTTGAGCGAAGTTGCTAGGGAGTGAAGTATCGCATAGATCGTGTCAACTTTCCTTGATCGCACGGGATAGCGCTGTTTTTTGCGACACTTTCATTGCCGTGAGTGACCTTGGGAGCGTATAGGCTCTTGGAGGGATATGGCTACCAGTTTGGTGTGACATGGAGTGCCCTACGATTTCTTCATTTCTTCCAGCTGCTGCACGGGCGGCTTGCAATTCGTCGTCATCTTTGAGACCATAAGCAAAAGGACGAGGGCTGTCATTTTCTGCTGCGAGCATTTGGGCCCGCGGGATGCTTGCGAGTGTCGGAGGTTTCTGATATGTTTCTGGAGCAGAGGAGTAGTTGCGATTCGACTCGGATCAAATGATTGTTTATGTGACTTGAGGAGGTCTGGTTTTAGTGCAGAGGGCATCCGGGGGGTGTTACTCAGGTTGTAATGGAACCGCGGGCTTTTCTCAAGCTGTCTGTAGGAGGGCTAGGGCTGAGAATTCCAGTGGCCTCGAAAGCGTCTAGAACAGGAGTACATGCTGCTTCCTCTCCATGTTTTTGCGAAATAAGTTTGACGAACTTCCCTGTACAAACGGTACCGGTCACTCTTCTGTCTCCTACTACTGTGGATGTGGACACCCATACCCTTGCGGCAAGCTTTTATTTGGATGAGCCTGCTCTCCAGAAACTCCTGGCTATCTCATGCTGCAATGCTTCACCGTCCTATCTGAAAGTAGTAGTGTTCTCTGGGCGTCAGGGGTCTTGCTGTGGTGTTCGGACAGGGAAGAAACTTGGCACTTTCAAGATACCTGTAGCATATGAATGGTCGGAGCGTAAGTCGGTTCAACTTCATACTGGTTGGACCAGCATCGGGAGGAGTAAGGGCGAGGGTAGAAGGCCCGGGGCGGAGTTACATGTGAATGTGAAGGTTGAACCTGATCCCAGATATATCTTTGAGTTCGATGGTGAGCCTGCGTTGAGTCCTCAGATTGTACAAGTACAGGGCAACATGCGGCAACCCATTTTCAGTTGCAAGTTTAGTCGCGACAGAAGTTCACGTTCACGGTGAGCATTCCTGTCTCTTCTACTGCTTCACATCCATGTCGCATGCACATATGAGTCTGTCATTTAGGAGTAACATGTTTCTGAAATTTGAACTCCATGTTGTCATTGGGTTGCCTGTTCTTTCTGTATTCCTCGACTGAGCCCTCAAGTCATTTATGTCGTTACTCGTTTTGCCACTACAGTAGCATGGGTTAAGGCCTTCTCTCTTTCATACAGGGAGTCCTTGGATAATTGCTTTAGAAGTTATGGCGCTAATTATAAGTTGCATTTATCGTTGATTCTTTTACTTTCTGGGCACTATATTGTTTTTTGTTTCCCCTTTGAAGCCAGCATTTTTCCAACAACCCCCCGGATTTTGCACTTTCGGATGGGCGGTATCGTCTTTTCGTGTAGGGAGATGTGTGACCTCGATGGCCTAGTGAAAGTTCAGTCATCTTCACAACTTCTAAACGATTAACCCCTCTAGCGGGTCATGCGAATCCTCGCCGTTCCTCAGTGAAATGGGAGGGACTCTAACGCCATTTATTCCGTATTATCAGGTTGGGCTCAGTTGATGTATCAGCCGGGAACGGGTGGTCGGGCTCTGGCAACGGAGACGGCAACAAGGAGAGGAAGGAGCGAAAAGGATGGCTGGTGATGATTCATGACTTGTCAGGTTCACCCGTGGCTGCAGCGTCAATGATCACACCATTTGTACCGTCGGCAGGTTCCGATCTTGTCAGTCGGTCGAACCCTGGAGTGTGGTTGATATTGAGACCGGAGCCTTCTGGTGTCGATAGCTGGAGACCGTGGGGGAGGCTGGAGGCATGGAGAGAGCGTGGCCGAGGTTCTATAGGTTGTAAATTTACTTTGAATCAGGAGGGTGGTGGAGTGGCGGGTGTCAGCTCGGGGGTACTGATAGCGGAAGCAAATTTGAGTGTTCAAAACGGTGGAGAGTTTATGATCGATACAGGGAGACTAAGACCGGAAGGATCATCTCCCAATTCACCAATCCAGAGCCCGAAGAGCAGTGGAGAATTTTCTTTCACTCATGTGCTTCCGTCAGTTGGAGGCTTCGTCATGAAATGCAACGTCAAAGGTGAAAAGGGTGGCATCAAGCCGGTGATCCAACTTGCAATGCGACATGTAAGTTGTGTGGAAGACGCAGCTGTTTTTATGGCCCTTGCTGCTGCTGTAAATCTAAGTGTGGATGCTTGCCAGCCTTTCTCGAGAAAGCTAAGAACCGAACTCTCTCATCCGTCAGTACCGTCATAGGCATTCGAGCAAATCTATTGGGTGCCATTGCAGTACGGTCCTATCCTCATTATAATGCTCACTTTATGAAATTACGGACGTCCTCGACCAATTACCACGAGGCTAGCTAAAGATCATATCAGATCACGGACGCGGGTATAGAGTATGAAAAGTTATCGTAGAAAGGCATGCTAGCCTCTATCCTTTGCTCGTTCTCGTTATTATTCTCGAGGATGGCGGGTGACTTTGGATAGAGCTGGATTATACCGCGAAAGCTGCTAGACGTTACCTTTCACGCCACAATCATGGTTAACGCAGCTGTTTAAATCAGTTACTGTATTCTATCACCTGTATTGTAGGAGGGTGCATCGAAACACCCTGCGCACTGTACCATATAACTAGAGAAGAACGACGTTGTTGAGTGATTAGATGTAGCTTAAGATCTTCCGTTCTGATACTGTGGCAAGTATTATGCCTGTACACATCTTGTGCAGCAGTGCCTGCCTGCCGACATCAACTATTTTCCTGTAGTTTTCATGATCACGAAAGAAGGGTTTTGTGTTACATATTTTCGGCCCGCCCATTACTCGTGCCTGGTTTCACGCTCATTGTGGTCCCGAATACTGTCTGAACACCTCACTTACACCACTCATCCCCGTTGTCACCATGTCACCGTATGGTCACGACATTCTTGTGTTCAGTAACTCCCGATGTCTTCACTTTCATCTAAACCCAGCCCAACTGTCCCTCTTTGAACTTGCGAACGGAGCTGAACTCGGAGCTAATACACTCGCAGCAGGAGGCCAATAAATCAAATGTACAACGTTATGAAGACACGACCTGAACTGGCAGACGACAACACACAACAACCGCGACACTGGGTTAGAAGTGTCTCCATCCAAACTGCATCTTTACAGTGAGTTCTCCGCTGTAAAGTTTTTTCTATTGAAACGGCACATCAATCCTTCCCCATTCAGCCTGTCTGTCCTCAGTACTCCTTACAGCGAAACCGTCGTTTTCAATCACGCGGAACGCCGGTACATCGGCCCCGCCCAGCCCAGTGACGTCGATGCCGGGAAATCGAACCATACAAGCTGTATACAACTCAGCCTTTTCGAATCATCCTGCTGTCTGGGAAACACTGTTTGTCGTTGTTGGCTGGAAAGACGTAAACCCTAATGCTCCAGTGCAGTGTGTGACGTGACGATCGTACCAACTTCCGTGACGACGACATGTATCTACTGTATGTCTTTACAAAAGTCTTTGCCACACTGTCAATGGGGGGCCAACCCCGCTGGCGCCAGCCAGCTCCCATGTGCTTGCCTTGTTCTTGTGAACATTCTTTCCTCCCTAAGAAACGAACAAGTTTTCCTTCCCCTGTCCCCTGCTACCACTCTGCTGGTGGGATAACTTCAAGAAAAGGGCACAGATTTGTCAAGATTTCCCTACAACCACGGTTGAATGGTCGATTGGCTCCTCCCGAGCTTGCTCAGGGAATCTGAAAGTGAAGATTTGTGTCTAGGGGTTCCCTCCCGGTTGGAAATTCTGGAATCTGGCTGTGTAAACTCTGATTCAGAACCTTCACCTTTCAAGCAAGCAGCACGATGACAATATTACGAAGAGATTATCCGATCAAAAGCCTAGACTACAACCATCTGTGTCACAATGCAGTTTGTGGTCTTATACCAACTTGTCAAACGCAAGTTTCATGGTATGACCTTGCAGTTCAAATTCTCCAGAAGTAACATGCTGCATAGGAGGTATCTTCCTTCACGCTCTGTAGTTTTACATCCATATTCACTACTAAAGCTACAATGCCCGCTGCTAGAAATAAAAAGCTATGCCGAACGACCAACATATCACCTATTTACATCCATTCATGGTGCATAGATAAATCTTGTGAGATCACAACACGTCAACTCAAAACTGACTTTGCACCTGGTAGAGTTCAAAGGCAGTTAACCAGGTGCAAAGTCAGCAGCTACCACTCGAGTAACCCACAACATCCTGATGAAAAGGCGGAAAAATTCAGTGCACTTTTACGAAGTGGAAAAGTTATACTGCCCAAACACGGTATCGGAAGTGAAGAGACACTAGAGGAATGGAGTCTTCACATTAATTTTCACCAGTGGATGTATGTGGATATCTGCGCATCGATCTATGATCTATTTTGAGGCAGAGTGGTGGAATAGTGATAGTCTCTTTTCTACATTGGAATGTACTTCTAAGAAGTTGGAAAGAAAGAGAGGAAACTGAACTTTTCAACGTTTTTGTTTCTAGCGAAAAGGGTTCATGCACGTGAGTGTATATTAAACTTCTTGACTCCTGAACCTTGTCCTTGCAAAGTAATTTTCCGCCAGGTCAAGGACAAACAAAGACAGAAAGATAAGGCGAGATGCATGTCCATTATTCTCCTTTGACTCGTGTTTGCAGAAAAATTTCACCTAATGAACTTGACAAGAGAAGGAGAGAAGGGAAGCTTTACTTCTTCTCCTCTTTCTTCTACTGTGACTTTTATACCATGAATTTCCACACGGGGAGAAATGTTGACCTTGTACAATAGAAAGCATTAGGTAGGCCGAAGAAACAGAAAACCGTTGGAGATAGTTACTTCTTCGAGTATGAAAGAAGGAGGAAAGTAGAGTCAATTATTTCCACATACATGTAACTTTGTTATAAGCTTGTGAGCTTTTCCACCCTGGGCTCTTATAAATAGATACTACCGACCTAAGTTGGTACATACCTGTAACCTTTGTCGATGACTATGAGGTGAAAGCCAACCAAAAATTGAAACGCAAATGTGTAGAACGTGGTGTGGTGTGTTGTGGTGTGTTGCGTAGATGATAGATTTGTTCGTTTTGAAACTGACGTAACTCTGTAGATGTTGTTGTGTATTATCATGCAAACTTGCCTCTTAACACATGGATGCAATTATAAATAATCCCATGAAAATGTGCTTGATGGATCGATGCTGATGAATTTCTACTCAAGAAAATTTGTGAGGTTAGTTGATAAAGGAGAAGTTATGAGGATATCGTCCAACATTTATTACACTTTTACTCTAGTGCATCGTTAAGTATTGGTCATGATACTTAGAGGTAGGGATTGATTAAGACCAAATCAGTGGGAACCTGAGAACTTTCAGTCGGTACCTTAGGAAAGAATACTTTAACCTTGATTGAGTTTGATCTTCAAAGGTAATAATCTTCTTATGGATACATAAAAGAATAAAAAATAAATTTCTATTTTATTTATAATATAAGTTATAGATTATAAATATATAACATGCTGTCATAGATCCTTAAGAGCTTAGAAATTACGTCTTGGAAATCATAGGAAGAGATGTATCTGTTTTATGAGCGTTAGTCAATAGTAAAGACTCGAAGATTGAAGTAGAAAATGGTTCTGGTCAGACTTGGATAATAGGAAGAGAATTATCAATTTTATAAGAGTTAAACAATAATAACAATTCAAAATTTGAGCTGGTAAACAGATTTTTCAGACTGTCAAAAACATATATATATATATATATATATATATATATATATATATATATATATATATATATATATATATATATATATATATATATATGTATGTTTTTGACAGTCTGAAAAATCTGTTTCAGATGAACCAGCAAGTATATGGAAAAGTTAAACATTAGAAAAAAACAAAAAAAGAAAACTCAAAATATTTTAGATTGAGAATAAGGAAGAATAAAAAATCATTATAAAATTGCTAGCAAGAAGAGCTGTTATAACAAATAGAAAATTGAAACTTATGTAGCACATGATATTTCATAATTACAATCAATTGAAAGAAACTAAGGAAAAACGCAGAGTAATAAAATAGAAGCCAAGATAATCAAGGGCTGATTTCATAATGATAGGTTTGTGACTTAAAATTAACCTATTCACAACTTAATTTATTAGATTTGAAACTATGGCAACTAGATTTAGACCATTAAGTTGGAGAAGGTTGAAGTCCAAACTTTTGTAATCAAACATGTAAGATGTACAAAATATATTTAAAACCATTATAGTCAAAATTTCAAAATTTATAATATGATTTAATTTTGGAGTTTTATTATGGTATTTCTAAGCTCTTCAAATTTGACTTCCTATACGTTTAGCAAGAAAAAAAATTAGAGTTAAGATATGAAAGTTATAGGGAAAAGGAAAATTTTGATTCTTTTAATATTGCTACTCTCAAACTTAAGAATGCTAAATGTAGAATGAAATTTTCTTGTAAAGTAGTTGTGTGCTAAAGGGTTGATTTACTTTTATGTTGATTTAATAGGCTCTCTAAAAGAAATTTCTAAGAAGAAATTGAAAATTGAAAATAATAATAAATAAAAAAAATAAAATCTATAAGTAGATTAAGAAAGTTAATTTTAGGATAAATTGGTGCAAGAATATATAGATACTAGACAACTTTGTAAAAATTGCCAAAGGTTGATTACAAATTTCAAAGACAATAATCCAATAACAACAAATAAACAAAGTGCAAAGGTGGAATAAAACAAAGACAAACATAAGCAGATTGTTCATATTTTGCTCAACATATTTTGTTCTAAAATTTTACATCCCATCCTTTGTTCAAGAGAAGCTATGTTTCATCAAAAAGTACTTGTTGAGAAACACCCCCAAATTAATGTGTGTTAGTGCAAATAATACCAATAAGAATCTAAGAGTGCTTATACTATATATACCTTGCTTGGAAAGCTTTTTATTTTTTTAAAGTTTAGTTTAGAAGGCTCTTATAAAAAATTAATGCAACCAAGAAAAAAAAGGGATAGTTATCCAAGTAATCTCCTAGTAGGACTAGATAACTTTATAGATAGAATTCAAAGATAGGTAGACTTAATGTTAGAGTAGAATGGTACAGGAACCAATTCAGAATATAAATATAATTATAAACTAAAAATTATGCAAGCAAATAATCCTATGGCAATACTTCTAAAAAGCATGAGTTATTATTGCATGGGGTATGGCTGCCTAAGACTAAGCACAACTTCAGCAATACAAAAATATTGTTAAACTTCAGCAATACAAAAATATTGTTAAAGAATTGAACATTGGCATGAAAATTGTAACAATGCTTAAATGTTACTATTTACAAATGATCATTTTCAAAAGCCAAACAAAGCATGAAGTGGAAATAATACTATCATCATATCAAGAGAAATAATTGATAATTCAAATTATATTTTGAAATATAACTTGAGATTGTTATCTCATTCAAAAGGATTAATGTTCCATTATAAAGAAGTCTTATAAAAACATCCAACTAACATAAGTTTTCCCCAAGCTACTTGTTGTAATCCATTCAAACTATGTTTGTTTGAGATACAATTTCCAAAGACCAAAGAGTGAAGGTTTTAAGAATAGTTATATAATAGTTATATTTCTTAGAAAGGTGCTCATTGAGACCTTTCAAACTAAGCTAAGTTTGGCCTAAGGTACTTACTAATCCTTTCAAACTAAATTTGTTTGAAATATAAAAATAAAATGATGGAGGATTTCTAAAAATAGAAAGCTACATCTAAAGGAGATAGCAACTCAAGTGACTTTTGGATATGAGCATAACCTAAGTAACTTTTGAGAGTTAATTAACAAAGCGTGAGTTGGAGATTAATGGAAATATTGAATGGTTAGCTATGGACATAACTATAAGTTGGACACATATGAAGTTAAATCATGGACCTAAATCTTTTGCTAAAATTATGTAGTACTATGAGATGCAATTGAGGTCCTCAATTGACTCTTTTGATAGTTAGGCCATTAGGTGAGAGGTTTCTCAGTGAAGATCATAAACTATTAAGTGAATCCATCCCAAGTCATAATAAGCTTTCTCATATAATCTATTTTTCTCTTGGGTTTATAGCTAAAGAAAATTTTCCAAAATAAAATAAAATGAAAAATAAACTATGAAATCCTTAGATTATCCAGTAGTATGTGAAAATCTTAAAACTTATGATGATCTTTACTTTTAATTTACAACTTCAGTTTTTTTTGTTTATATATATATGACCCTAACATACAATAATACTATATGGATAAAAAGTCATTACATTAAGAATTTTTCATCCATACACCATGACCATTAATAATATATAATTACAATTCATATGATCAGGTGGAAGAGAACAAAAGATAAGGGATTTCATTATTTAAGACTAATTATAAGAATGGATTGTTAATATGGAAAATTGTAATTTTGAAGAGAACCAAGGTTTAAAAAATTAAAATTTTGATAAATAATCTTGAAGTAACAAGATATGTACATATATGATTACATGAAAAATATATTATACAAGAAATCTAGATTTATTTCTTTATCTAAACTTGATTACATGATTAAGCTATTTTTTGGTTGAATATGAAGAAGAGAAGCACAAAGCAATTCAATTTGGTATGTAAAAAAAAGGCGAGATAAGAAGAATAAAATTCATCACTTTTGCAAGAATAAAATTAATGATACAAACCTTAAACTCTCCATCAAAATCTTTCAGACAAGGTGTCACGCCATTTGTAGTTCCGCATCTAGTTGCTCGGACACGGGAGTTCCAGTGATAGTACTTAGAGTTATTCTAGTAGTTTCTCAGGGACTACTTTTCGACAGTCTGATTTGGTGTTTGGGGTACTGACTTCACGGTGGGGCCCACCGTCACTTTGCACCGTTCGCACCGTCAAGTGTGCCATCAGCGGGACCGTTAGGGTTCCAGTGCTAGCTCGAGTCCAGGGAGGTATAGTTTCGAAGTGAGCTCCAGAGAGCTCACTTCTATGATGTTGAGCCTTCGAGTTCCTGGCTATGGTAGACAGAGGCCGGCTAGCGTCACCTGGATTCTCTATGCTTGAGTGGGTGTGGCTTGACTGTAATCAGTGCCTAGTTGTTGGCAGTTTATAGAGTGACAGATCAAGTATTGATCTGAGTTGAGTTGAGTTGAAAGTGTTAAGTAATCTGATTACATTAGAGAAGTGAAGTCAGGGGAAATCGGGTGCAGGAACGTTGAGTGTTGGTGGTATCTCCAAGCTCGGTGGATCGTGGTAGCTCGATTCAAGTTCTGTGTTTCCCTAGTGTGAAGAAGCTCGTTCAAGTGATTCAAATTTGGCAGTTAGGCAGACGGTGTGAGGAAGCGCTGGCCAAATTTCGAGCAAAGAAGGAGCAATTTTTGAGCAGTGTTGTGATTTTGAGCTCAGGAGGTGAAGGCATGACCAATTTGCTGTGAGTTGGGCTCAGAAAGTGAAATTGAAGGTGGAGTTGGGAAGCTCTTCTCATGAAATTGTAATTTGGAAAAACCCATTTTTTCAATTTGGCACGAGTGGAAAGTTAGCGGGGGATTTGGCGGACAGCCATCTTTAGGGTTTACATCAGATTTGGAGGAGTTTTTGCTGTTTGGCCAGATTTGGAGGAGTTTTGCTAGTTTGGAGGACTTTCACAGATTTGGAGAAGTAGAGGCTTCGAGGCATAGGGCTGTGGGCTATGAGAGGCTACGAAGGCCTCAAAAGGCCAGAAAAGCCAGATTGTTGGCGTGAGGCTAGCTAGTTTAGAGTAGATCTTGGTCATTGGTTGGCAAAATCTGCCTTTCTTGCTAGATTGTGCGCAACAGGGTTTGACCCCTAGATCTCTTGTTCCTAGACTGGTGCCCTAGCCAACAGGTCCACCCTCACTTGTTGTCCTAGTGACTGCACCACTATTATCTATACACATGTAACTTTGGCTAGGAGAGGCAGTTTGATCCCATTCTTGGTGATCCTGGTAGTTTAGGACTTAGATACGAACTGCTCTTATGTCAAATGCCAAATGGTGGCAGAGTCAGTCCCGTGTTGTGTTATTAGATGGAGGGTTTTCGTTTAGATTTCTTGTGATTGGATCCCCTCCATTCTCTGCTTCCTATTTGTGCACCATGTTTGTGTGAGGTGCCTTGACTTTTGAGCGTTGGTGCTCTGGTGTGCTCTCGGTGGTGAGGCTGGAGTGATGACCAGTCAGACTACTTGTGTTTCTCTCCGGTGAGGCAGGAAGTGATGACCTGCAGACCGTGAGAGTACTTGTTATGATGGCAGGTTACAGGTTGCCCTTTCCCCTAGTGTAGTTATCTCGGTTAGAGTTACATTAGTGGGTGGTGTTTAGTTGGTGTTGGCACTTGGTGGGGTACTTGCGGTTGCGACTTGCGGTTGCAGTTGGTGGTTCGGGTTTGTTGGTGTGGTTACTTTGTCACGACGGAGTTCTTTGGAGATTCCAGAGGAGTTAGCCCTGCAGTACGCAGTGGGTTTACTCGGAGTGGTGCTCGGTATCAACCTGTATCTCAGGTCCCAGTGAAGGAGGAGATTGACTCTGAGTTGGAGTTTGACATATGAGCTGATTCAGTTGAGAGTGCACTTGGTGTGTCCGCACCGTTGTTGTGGGACATGGACGAGATTTATGGGGCCTCCAAAGGCCCTAGGCGTTACTCTGGTACAGTGGGTACCATTGAGTTGGATGACTTCATCCAAGAGTTCGATAGTTGGTGTGATCTGCAGCAGATGTGGAACCCGACTTTGTTCACACCCTTCATGGCATGGAAGGGGTTGTTTCAGCATCTGGAGGGTCCGCCGATGGATGATTACCATGAGTTTAGGAGAGCTCATTTGGAGGAGATTGAGTTATGGAGACAGTATTGGTCTCCACACTATGTCTCCATCACTTCAGGCTCGGTGGCCAGGAGTAGATCGGCTGTACCCACAAGTTCTAGCTCGAGTAGTGTTGGTGGAGCTAGTGGAGGTGCACTAGCTGGAGATAGTGCTACTACGCGTGGAGGTACCACTGCAGGAGGTGGTGTGGTACAGGGGTTTAACCCCATGGTTGAGTTCTTCCTATGTTTGAGGCAAAACTACCAGGGAGTGCGGACTGACAAGCTGAGGAGCTTGCAAGAGTTCCAGCGGAAGGCTGGAGAGAGCCTACGCGAGGCATACACTTGCATGAGGCAGCTGATCAGTTTCACTCAGAGAGTTACTGAGGCCCAAGCAGTCCAGTTTTGGTATGGGATACTGGACAGGGAGTTGCGACGTAGAGTTCGTGATGCTACGTTGTTGCAGGCTACTTTGCCCAGTTTGGCAGTAGTCTTTGGTTTGGCTGAGCGTATTGAGCTCAACATGGTGGAGGAGAGAGTGGTGACAGCTAGATTTGGTAGAGAGACCTCATCCACGGGTGTGACTTCTTCTAGAGTGCAGTAGAGTGCACCACGCCCAGTTGGTTTTTGAGGACAGGGTGGACAGCCCAGATCCTATGGAGCGAGTGGAGGGCCTAGTGGAGTTAGACCCTTACCCTCATTTTTGGGTCAGCAGCAGCCAGTGAGTGGTGGTGTTGCTTGTTGGACTTGTGGTGGACCTCACCATAGGAGAGAGTGTACTTAGGGCAGCGGACTTGATAGCTCTGGTGCATCACAGCCAGCACAGAGGCAGTGTGAGCACTGCCATAGATTTGGTCACACTAGTGACCGGTGTTTTGACCTACACCCGGAGTTACGGAGTGGTAGGGCTGCTATGGCAGGTAGTAGAGGAGCTCCAATTCATGGAGGACGAGGTGGTAGAGGTGGTGGTAGAGGATCTACACCTAGTAGGGGTGCAGTACATGCCCTTACTTCTGACATAGCTATGGCTACTCGGATTGAGCAGTTGGAGCAGAGATTGGCTAGTATGGCTATTGCTCAGAGGAGATCAGATTCGGGTGCTGAGGCTTCCACCTCATATGCTGGTGATAGAGATGCTTTGGACTTCATGTGCGGAGCAACACAGGTGGATGCATCTGCAGCAGTGACTAGGAGTGCAGTACGTGCTCCAGAGCCTAGAGGAGCATCAGTGGAGTTGGACCCATAGAGAGGAGAGGTTGGGAGACAGGTCAGACTTCCCTAGTCTTTCACGCTATCTGAGGCATTGCAGACGACATCCATGGTTCCTAGACGTCCTAGTGTAGGTGTGGTAGGTGGTGATGGAGTACATGATGGACTACCTGCTAGTCAGCCACTTGCTACTACAAAGACTGAGTCTAGCATGATGTTGGGGGCGGCTTAGCTGATTATGCGGCATCCTTTATTTTCAGCCAGTGACATGTTTACATTGGAAGTTGACCCAGCCCCAGTGTTCCGGTTGGCTGCCACCTTGTGTGAAAGTAGGGATGGTGCAGTTCCTACTACTAGAGCAGAGGTGGTTGGTAGTGGAGCTGACTTGGTTGAGGAGCATGGGATCCATTCAGCGACCAGTGGTTTATGGCAGGCAGCAGCGGCTACACTGGAGGAGTTGCCAGCTAGACCGGCCTTTGAGAGAGCACGGTTTACACCTGATGTTGTCCTATTGGATAACTAGAGGGGGATCTTTCATTTGGTGGGACCTTCAAGGAAGGTCTATACACCACAGAGAGTCTTGTTAGACTCTGGTGCGCAACCTCTTATGTTGGGGAAGGCTGCAATTGTCGGTCTAGAGTTATGGAAGACCAATGTGGAGAGGTGTCCATTTCAGATCCAGACATCTCTTGGTGGTGGTTCGACACAGTACATCACACATGGAGAGCTTGTTGTCCAGGTTCAGCCTGGTCATCCGACTGATAGCTCAATGGTGAGAGCTCAAGCTATTGCGACGATAGCTGAGTCATATGATGTGCTAGTTGGGGGAGCAGTGTTATACCCTATGGGTTTCAGCATTGACTATTGGGAGGAGACAACCTCTTATAGACCTGGTTGGCAGTTTGGTGAGGGACAGGTATGTCGCCTACCAGTACGCTTCAGTAGTGGCAGTCTTGGCTCACTACAGTCCGGGACCATGGCAGCATCAGTTTTGGCTTTCAGCGGTGCAGTTACTTGGCCTGGTGACTTGTTGGAGGGGAACGCCCATGCAGAGGATACTCCAGTACCAGAGGAGATCACTCGGCTTTGGAGTACGAGTGGGATTGTTCCATCCACCTTGGATGTTCCATTGTGGAGTTTAGAGGAGGCATTGCAGCAACATGCAGATCAGTTGGTGCAGTAGGCTTGGAGTGGAGCCTTCGTACCATCAGGGGATGAGTGTGAGGATGAGCCTCCAGAGGCGATTGCTTTGACACCTCTGGATACCACACTCATTGCTTGGCAGTATCCAGTAGAGGGGATATGTCTATTGGAGTTGTTTGGTGGGATCAACACCGGACTAGCTGCGGTGTTACAAGCGGGTATACGAGTACAGAGGTACTTGTATGTAGAGAGAGATGAGACTGCTAGGCGAGTCTCTCTACATCATGTGGCACACTTGGCTTATTGGTATCCGGAGTTATTACCAATGTCAACAGTCAGAGGTTACCAGAAGGCCTTACCAGGAGACATTTCCTTACTGGGGGCGCATGACCTAGAGAGACATGGGCCTATTCACTTGGTGATTTCTAGATGGCCATGTCAGGGACATACACGTGCGGGCCGCGGTTTGGGTCTTCAGGATCCTCGTTCTGGTGTGTTTTGGGAGATGTTATGGATACTACGACATCTCCAGGTTCATCAGTCAGTTTCTCCAGCTTACCTTTTGGAGAACGTTCCTTTGATGGGTGATTCTCGCACTAGAGTGGTGGCAAGTACACATTAGGTCCATTCTTGGATGGGACCTAATGTATTGTTAGATGCAGCCAGAGTGGGATCACGGGCTCATCGTCTTCATCTTTGGTGGACGAACCTCTTACCCAAAGAGGTTCTACAGCATAGTTATGATGGGATTCAGCGACTAGACCACATTCTTGTTGATGATATCTTGGATGCTGGACGTCAGTCTCAGATAGTGGTAGTGGCTGATAGGTCACCTATGGCAGTGGTGAACCTAGTTGGATAGCCTAGAGCTGCATTTCCCACACTCATGAGTTTCCTAGGCTCTCATGCTTTTTGAGAGGGAGGACCTGGACTTGTTTGGGACTCACAGTTACAACAGTTGGTGGAGCCCAATGCTGATGAGAGAGAGCGGGCAATGGGTTTTCGCACCGGTATTACCGCTGTTCCAGTAGTGTCAGAGGCATCCAGGCATCAGGTGTTAGGTCAGGCTATGGACCTGAACTGTTTGACCTAGATTGTGAGCCTTGGCTTGGCAGAGCAGTGTAGGATGCGCTTGATAGGCATCACCACTCGGACACTTGTGAGCCCTGTGCCTATCGAGACAATTCAGGCACATGCTGGGGGCGATGGACCGAGTGGACATGGTATTCTTGGGACACATCCAGTAGCTACTAGGGAGAGTGGTCTAGTTGGAGTCCATCCAGGTGAGCGTGGGCTACTTGGATTACACCCTTGGTCCACATGGGATGCAGCTAGAGGATGTGTGGAGCTTGCAGCCAGAGTGGAGGGATTTTTCGCATAGAGGTTGGGACCTCTAGTGGTCGGGAGCATGACACTATTGCTCCCAAGGGCCCAGTGTAGCAGCCAGTCAGTACGTCTTCCACTCCTACTACAGTTACAGAGGATACTTGGGAGCCAGATCTTGGACCCAAGCTTACTAGAAAGGAAAAATAGAGGGTTTGGAGGTTCTTGAGGAGTCACACGAGTTGTTTTGCCTTCAGTATGAAGGATTTGGGTGCTCTGAAGGGACATGGTATACGGATTGAGCTGACTAGCGACACACCAATTTTCCGACGTCCTTATCAATATAGTGATATGGAGAGGACATTGATTCAGAGCCGGAGTAGTGACCTTTTGAGGCTGGTTTGGTGGAGATTTCACATGGAGAGTATGCATCAGCGACAGTGATGCCAGCCAAGAAGGATATGCATGGCAACTATACAGATAGGCGGATGTGTGGAGATTACCGTCCTATCAACCGACAGACCAGGGCTGATCGGTATGCCATGCCTACACCGGAGGAGATTTTTGATGCGATTGGGCATGCAAAGGTCTTCAGTACTTTGGATCTTCGAGTGGGATATCATCAGTTGCCAATCAAGGAGGAGGATAAGTCCAAGACAACATTTTGGGCTATTGATCCTCATGGCAAGGATGTGTTATATCAGTGGAGGTTCTTACCATTTGGGTTGAAGAACGCTCCTGGTGAGTTCCAGAGGGTCATGGATAGGATCCTAGCTGGATTGGATTTTTCTTGGTGTTATATTGATGACATTTTGGTCTATAGCACTACTGTGGAGGAGCATGAGAGACAGTTGTTGGAGGTGTTTGAGAGGTTGAGATCTCATGGACTCAAACTACATCCTGGGAAGTGTAGGTTCTTCCACGAGCAGGTTGAGTATTTGGGTCACACTATCTACCCCGGAGGACTTGGTGTTCAGTAGACCAAGGTGGAGGCTATTGCACGTATTCCTCGGCCTATGGATGTGAGCAGAGTGCAAGCATTCCTTGGGTTGGCAAACTTCTATCGCCGCTATGTTAGAGGATTTAGTGCCATTGCCAAGGCCTTGACAAAGCTGACCAAGCTTACATAGGAGTGGTGTTGGGGAGATGAGCAGGAGAGAGCTTTTGTAGAGCTCAAGGAGAGGTTGACATCAGCTCCTATTTTGAGGAGACCGATCAAGGGACGACCATTTCAGGTTCATACTGATTGGAGTATGTTGGGGCTTGGAGCAATGCTCACCCAACATGATGATGAGGAGAAGGAGTTTGTGGTGGCCTATGCTAGTCGCTCCAACAATTCAGCGGAGGCAAAGTATAGTTCATATAAGGGAGAGTGCTTGGCAGCAGTTTGGGCAGTAGCACATTTCCAATGTTACCTATTTGGTAACCCCTTCACTCTCATCACTGATCATCAGCCATTGAAGTGGTTGATGGAGTCCGACAAGCTTCAGGGAAGCTTGCACGATGGGCTCTGATTTTACAGGAGTATGATTTCACGGTTGTTCACGGACCTGGAGTGGTGAACCGTGATGCAGATGGGTTGAGTAGAAACCCATGTCCCAGCCAGAAGGATCAGACCGGAGCACGTTGGCATGGTGAAACAGATGAGGAGATGGTGCCAGGTTGGCATGCATCGGCCTTTCTGTGTATATTTGCAGAGACTTTGGTGGTATCTCTCTCAGCGCATACAGGAGGAGTTATTGAGGTCACAAATCCAGAGAGTGAAGATATTGGTACAGTTCAGCGAGACATTCATGATGATGTCTTAGTGATGGACTATCTTCACACTGGTGTTGTGGGTGGCATAGTTGGGGCCAAGGAGAGAGAACGTGTTCTTCAGCAAGCCAGACGGTTCAAATTGGAGGGTAGACACCTTTTGCGTGTATGGGAGGATGGTAGAGTGCGAGTAGTACCACTTCCATCATAGAGACCATAGTTGGTCCGTCATGCTCATGAGGAGCTAAGACATTTTGGAGTAAAGCATACATATAGCTTACTTTAGAGTCATTATTGGTGGCGCGGTATGCAGACCGAGGTGCAGCAATTTGTTGCCAGATGTGTGGTTTGTGACCGAGTTAGAGCATCATTCAATGTTCCTACGCCACAGTTACACCCATTACCTATCATGGGATTGGGTTACCGTTGGAGTTTGGACTTTGCCGGACCTTTACCGCTGATTGTGAGACATCATCGGTATGTTTTGGTGATGGTGGAGCACTTCTCCAAGTGGATTGAGTTGGTGGCACTTCCTGACAAGTCTAGTGAAGGGACAGCTTACTCGTCCCTAGATCGAGTTCTTAGTCATTTTGGTGCACCAGCTGAGGTTTTGACTGATCAAGGTACAGAGTTCTTGGGAGAGTTTCAGGTCTTGTGTGACAAGGCTTTGATTGATCATCGTACTACATCCCGAGATCACCCTGAGGCAAATGGCTTAGCAGAGAGAGTGGTTCAGACGGTGAAGAGAGGATTGCAAAAGTATGGTTTGCAGAGAAGCCACTTGGGAGATTGGGATCTCCAGTTACCTTGGTTGGCCATGGGCTATCAGTTCAGCCGGCAAGCCTCCTTAGCATCCTTCTCTCCATACTTTCTACTCTATGGACGAGATCCAGATTTACCTGCAGCCATTCGTCAAGATGCTATTGTAGTTTTGGACTTGGATGACCTCAATGTATGGATGAGCGCATGTTCTCAGTGGGCAGAGATCTTTCAGAGAGTGATGCCGATGGCCTTTGAGAACTTGGCGATTGCTCAGCATAGAGATACTTTACGCTATGCTACCATTCGAGGAGGAGGTTATAGACCCCTCGATCCGTCGATTTCATCTAGGTGACTATGTATATCTACAACAGACAGCACCGACGACACTTGATGTTTCTTCAGGCCGCACTATCTTGAGAGTGCACGAGGTTTTGCCATCTAGAGTCCTTGTGTTAGAAGGACGTGATGGTGTTGTTTGGAAGGATCATGTGCGCAATTGTGCGCCATGCCACCTTCCAAACATTGATGGTACTATGGACCCAAGCTTGGCACTTGTACGTGCAGGCTTGAGGTGTATGTTTTGTGGCTCTTCTGGTGGAGCTGCCACTATGTTAGTGTGTGATAGCTGTTCGAGAGGATGGCATATGGCATGTATGACTCCTCCCCTCACGGTGGTTCCTCAAGGACAATGGTTATGTCCTAGATGTACTTGACCTGTAGCTAGTTCATTCTTTATATGGTATAGATTGCAGACAAGCGACTAACGATGGGGCTCCATAGCACCCGGCCTCCTGATCTTTGCCCATTAGAGGGTATACCATATACTTAGAGTAGATGGCTATCTGGAGTTAGAGGGACCTAACCGCCAGCTAGGGGGGCGATTGTGGCACTTTAGAGTCTATGTATGACTTATGTGTGAGTTGTGCTTCTATAGTGTATGATGTTGACAGCAATGTATGTTGTGTAGCGATGTATATACGCACGATAGTTGTCACGCCATTTGTAGTTCTGCATCTAGTTGCTCGGACACTAGAGTTCCAATGATAGTAGTTAGAGTTATTCTAGTAGTTTCTTAGGGACTACTTTCCGACAGTCTGATTTGGTGTTTGGGGTACTGACTTCACGGTGGGGCCCACCGTCACTTTGCACCGTTTGCACCGTCGAGTGTGCCATCAGCAGGACCGTTAGGGTTCCAGTGCTAGCTCGAGTCCAAGGGGGTATAGTTTTGAAGTGAGCTCCAGAGAGCTCACTTCTCTGATGTTGAGCCTTCGAGTTCCTGGCTATGGTGGACAGAGGCCGGCGAGTGTCACCTGGATTCTCTATGCTTGAGTGGGTGTGGCTTGACTGTAATCAATGCCTAGTTGTTGGCAGTTTATAGAGTGACAGATCAAGTACTGATCTGAGTTGAGTTGAGTTGAAAGTGTTAAGCAATCTGATTATTGTGGCACTTTAGAGTCTATGTATGACTTATGTGTGAGTTGTGCTTCTATAGTGTATGATGTTGACAGCGATGTATGTTGTGTAGCGATGTATATACGCACGACAAAGGAGAGGTGGTCAACCATCACCATGATCTTCTCCACTGTCCTTCCCAAGGTGCTTAAACAAAAAAGTATACAATTAGTAAAAAGTGAACTCAAGTGTTTGACGTAGGCTTCAATGAGAGCTATTGAATTTTGATTTGCATTTATTATTGCTAAGGACATTGATTACTTTATGTTATGATTCCTTCAAAACATTTTGACATCTCTTTAGAACATGGTTAATAATAAAAAGATGAAAATGTAATTCTTTAAATTGATTACGTAACTTAAAAAGACAAAATTGAAGAAGCAATCCAAAAGAAAAAGATATTGTATCAAGAAGGAACTAATGGAAAATTGCTATAAAAATGCTTACTTGGATAAATATGCTTTAGTCTAACTTTCAACCAAGTTAAAGATAAGCAAAAAGTGTCGAGAATCAAAGGAGAGTCAGAGCAACCTTCACACACCCAGCATATTGATAGGAATTATAAATCATACCAAAGGTACGTGGTTCACCTCCACAAGAAAGCATCAGAGTCCCCGCTTTACTCACTCAAGCTCCTATCCATATGCCAGTCCAGTACTCCGACAGTCTCACAGTCCATCCTTACTCTTCACCTGTGAGTCAGCTATCTCAAATCCAGCATAACCTTGAGGCCTAAGAGAAAACCCTAACAAACTTCCCCTTGACTCTTGTCTTGGAGCTAGTAACCTTGCAACAATTTATCACTCAGCGGGAGGTTCTAGACAAGCAGCCAATCATTGGACCCCTCCTTTAAACTAGGACAAACTAGAACTTATAACCGTAGCCCATACAGGGATAGAGTAACAAAAACAGCCAAGGTTACCTCCAATGCTAGGTCATCCTACTCATGCTCCACTTGCACAACCTACAGGCTAGCATGATGCCTAGAGAAACTTTCTAAAGGTATGACTTTGGTAAAGGCATAAGCCGGGTTGAGCTTACCATCAATCTTGACTAGATCAAACATTTTCTCACACACAACTTGCCTAAGAAAGTGATATCTGATGTCTATATGCTTAACCCTACTATCCATCACCTGATTTTTAGCTAAGTGTAAAGCACTTTGACTGTCACAGTGAAGCATTACATTACCATGCATTAGCCCATTGCCATGCATTAGCCCATCTCAGCAATACATTACCATGCATTAGCCCATCTCAGCAACAAGTCTATCCAATCAAATTGCCTCCTTTGCTACCACATACTCAGCTTTTATAGTAGACTGTGCAATGCACTTTTGCAAGGTAGATCTCCAACTAATGCACCCACCACCAACTGTGAATACATACCCCATTTTTGACCTCTGCTTGTCCAAATCTTGTCCATAATCAGCATCTACATAGCCATCTAGTGATGCGGCATTAATTGATCTTCTATCAAATAAGAGCCCATAGTCTAGTGTACCTCACAAATACCTAAGAATCCACTTAACTGCTTCCCAATGTGTCCTTCTTGGATTTGGCATATACCTGCACACCTTACCCATTGCTATGGCAAGATAAGGTCTAGTGCAAGTCATGAAGTACACAAGACTCCCAACAGCCTTCTCATAAGGAATATTAGACATCATATCCTTCTCCATGGCATCTATAGGACAACATGCCATTGAAATCTTGAAATGAGAAGCTAGAGGAGTACTTATTGGTTTACAATTCTCCATGTTGAACCTAGTAAATGCCTTCCTATTATACTTACCCTGTGTCAACCACAACTGACCAATGCCCAAGTTCTTCTTGATCTCCATGCCTAATATCCTTGTGGCCAACCCTAGATTCTTCATCCTGAACTCCAAACTCAAGAGCGCCTTGATCTTGTTCACTTCAGATCTATCCTTGGCAGCTATCAACATATCATCCTCATACAACACAAGAATTATGAAACCAAAGGTCTTATTACTCACTGGTTTCATGTATACACAAGGATAAACAAATTCCTATTGAAACCTTGAGTGTGCATAAACACATCAAACCTCTTGTTCCATTGGCGAGGTGCTTGTTTCAATCCATACAAGGACTTCAACAATTTGAATACCTTGTCCTCCTGGCCTTTCTTCACAAACCCCACAGGTTGTCTCATGAGGATCCTCTCATCCAAGGTGCTATAGAGAAATGCTATAACAATATCCATTTGATCTAAAGTAAGACCAAACAATGCAACAAGCATACATAATAGACATATTGCCGAAGACTTTGCAACAAGAGAAAGGACCTCATTATAGTCCACCCCCTTCTCTTGAGTGAACCCCTTTGCTACCAACCTAGCCTTGTAGACCTTTGATCCCTCCTTAGGACCCTCCTTCAACTTGTAGATCCACTTGCAATCTATCTCTTGTTGATCCTTAGGTAACCTAACTAGCTCCCAAGTCTTGTTATCTCTCAAGGATTCTATCTCCCTTTCCATAGAACCAAACCACTCATCCTTTTCACTAGAAAAACATGCTTCCCTGTAGGATGAGTTTTTACCTTCTTCCAAGACCAAAGCATGAGCATCATCCTCATAAGTCAAGTCATCATCCAACAACTTTGTTGAATCAATCCACGTACCATATCTATTTGGAGCTCGACTAGCACGCCTTGTTGACCTCATGGATGAACTCTTTGCTTGATCTCCATGTGTAGGTCCAATGTAAGACTGACCTAGCATATTTTGTTGCTCACCAGCAACTACTTGTTCCACTTGTTCTTGCTCCTCAAGAACTTGCTCTACTATAGGAGCACCTCCTTCCTCCTCATCACTTAAGTGATCAATCTCCCCCTCAACTAGATCCAAGGTGGGATACTACTTGCCTTTGTTAGTATAGGGAGCCTGAGCATTCTCCCTCCTCCTTGAATGATCTGGATTCATTAAAGAAACATCCCTACTAACCACAACCTTACACGCTATTGAATCCCATAACCTATAAGCTTTCACTCCACTTGCATAGCCAAGAAAAACATATTTCTTTGACTTAGCATCCAACTTGGACCTATTCTCCTTAGGTGTGAGTGAACATGCATCACAACCAAATATCTGCAATCTACCATAATCAGCTGGTCGCTTGTGCCTCAACTCATATGGCATCTTGAAGTTTATTGCGATGGAGAAATATTTACCACATATGTTGCTGTGTTGAAAAATCTGCCCAAAACTTATGTGGCAACTTTTTTTTGCTCAATATATCCGTGCATGTTCCAACAATGTCTAGTTGAGCCGCTCAACAACACCGTTCTATTGCGGAGTGTAAATTGTGGTAAGGTGGCAAGTTATTTCCTATTCTGTGCAGTACGCCTAAAACTCTCCAGAGAAATACTCCCTTCCACTTTCTGATCTCAGACACCTCACCTTCTTCCCAATCTGAGTCTCCACTTGGGTATTCCACTTCTTGAAATTGGCAAAGACTTTAGACTTGTGGTGCATGAAATAAGTACACAAAAACCTTGAGTAATCATCAATAAATGTTACATAGTAAATTTTTCCAGAGCATGAGGGTGTAGGATATGGTCCCCACACATCACTATGTACATACTTGAGTAGACTCTTGGAACTATGGGTCTCCACTCCAAAAACAGATCTGTTTTGTTTTCCAAAGATACAATGCTCACAAAAATCCAACTTCATAGTCTTCAAGCCATATAGCAAGCCATTTCTTTTCAAGACAGCCAAACCTTCTCACTCAAATGACCTAGCCGTGAATGCCATACAATTTTCATCCCATATTGAGACCTACTTACATTGGCTTCTCCACGCACTGTAGTGCACTCCAATACAAATAGATTCTTTTGAAAGTTACCTTGCAAGATAACCTTTCCACCAGAAGTGACTCAAAGTACCCCATCACCAACACTCCATTGATGATCTTTGGCATGCAATACTCCAAGGAAATCAGGTTCTTCTTCATGTCAGGTATGAACCAAACATCATTGAACGTTTGCATAGCTCCATCAAACATTCAAATCCTTATGGATCCAATACACTCAATCCGACAAGGTTGATCATTCTCCATCAGAACTGAACCATTTGATGTTCAAAATGAATAGAAGAACTCCTTGATATAGCATATATGGTACAAGAAAGCACAATCTAGAATCCACTCATCATCCATACTAGGAGATGAGGCACAAAGGGCATACCCACAACATCACAAATCATATTGATCATCCAACAGATCAATATCCTCCTCAACATAAGCTATGTTTGCTGAAGATCCTTCATCTGACTTTCTTTTGCCCTTAGTTTTACACTCCTTCACATGGCCTACTCTGCCACATCCCCAACAAGTCACCTGTTTCTTCTCCTTGGACTTGCCTCTAGACTTAGACCTGGACATGGCCTTGCTTTTCTCCTTCTCACAATCATTAGTCCTCCACTGAGGTCTCCCACGTTGGACAACCAAAGCATTTCCTGGAGTAAAAGATGACACCGAGGTTGCAACAAAGTTTTTGTTGCAAGTTATCTATAAGTAGAGCTGCTATGACTTCTTAAGAGGTAATGGTTTTCTTCTCACGGTGTAATAAAACTGGTGAAAGTGACTAATAGGATGGTGGTAAGGAGCACACCAAGTGCAATGCCTTCCATTCCTCATTCAAGTCCTCTTGCAAATTAGTCAATTCTACCACTAATTCACAAAATGCATCCACATGGTCTCTAATATTGGTCCTTGGTTTCATCTTGAATGTGATTAGTTTGAGATTGGTGTACAATCTATTTGACATTTCATTCTGATGATACTTGCTTTGAAGTGCATCAAAAAAGGAGGTACAATCAGAATGCTCTGCCACTTGCTTGATCACATGGGACTGAAGGTGAAGCAAAACAGTATTCACAGCTTGCTCTTGCATATCATCCCAATCACTTTGTCTCACATCTCTAGGTTTATCTATCAAGAGCTTACCCAAACCAGTTGCACACAATACTCCTTTCACCTACCGTTCCCACAACAAGTAGTCCATGCGGCCATCAAACTTTGCCACATCAAACTTAGGTCCACCAAGCTTCAAAGTACCCATCTTGACTTTCTTTTGCTCCACAAGTACTACTGAGGCTATTGCTGCACTTAGAGAGACTCTTCTTGAGTCCTTGAACCTTCCACCTTAAAACTCCAATACTTAGGAGAGTGGGTCATAAAACATATTTTTTTTTACAGAAGCTTCTTCAATACTCAAAGTCAACATCTAGTTGCATCAACTTTTAACCTTGAAGATAAGCGTTCTAATGCACTAAACAGATTATTCAATTGAGTCTCGAGTCAAAAGTTATGAACTGAATTCCAAGGGGGGTTAAAACCTTGGATTCTATACCACATTCACCATCCAATGGCTTCTATTTCCTCAAGATTTCAGCTCCTACTTTCCACCAACTGGTTCTTCATTCTAGGTCAATCTTCATGACCAAAATGAGGACGAGAAGCAATTGCTTGAGATTTGGTGCGCTTTGCTATGAGAGAGAGAAAGGACAACAAAGGAGAAGGTGTGGGATGTGGATTGGGAGAAAGAAAGTGAATTGAGACAAGACTTTGAAAAGAGGAGCCCAGTAGAGGATGGCATTGGCTATACATCAGCTGATCAGAGTTGAACAAAGTCCAGGTTGATACTGCATGGGTTTAGCAAATGGAAATTTGCTCCCTCTGTTGATTCTTTTACTACACAAGAACAAACAAGCAACTCCCTCTCATTCACCTCCCCGAACTATAGCGAGAAGCTTATTTGGGATGGCTGAAGAAGACAGTCAAAATTTACAAGGTAATAAGAGCAGCAAGATTGTCCATGTGAGTAGTGATTCTCCAGCTAAAGATGCCTCATGGGCAAGTGGTGGTCATACCTTGTTAAGAACATCTTCTTTGGGTAGTGGGCCAGGTCAAGGATGTGCATTTGCAAGACTTTGACCGTCTCCAACTCTTCTTCCTTTCACTCGTATCTGCAATCATTCACTGACTGATTGATTTTTTGGGTTACCTTCTTCACCTAGTTCTGCTCAAGTGAGTACTTGACCAAATCAGTTTTCCTTTGACTTACACCTGCACCTATACTTGCAATTCTGGATCACTTTGGACAAAAATCTCACAAAGTTACTAAATCTAGAACTAGGTCTGATGTTAGTAAGAGAACTGCTGTAGGTAGTGAGATTTTTTCAACCAGACCGGCTTCCTTAGAGAGCTATTGTCTCATGAGGTATCCCTCAAGACAAGACCTCTTCTGCCTCAATAATGACTAGAACTCCAAAATGCTCATCTCAGTTAGACATTAACCGTTGCCCTTCACCTCCCTAGATCATAAAAAATTCAAGCAAATTGGTCTACCTCCAAAGGACAGTAGTATCCTTCAAAATCTAAGATGAAACTCTTATAAAAAATGCAGACTTGATTGTCTAACAGCAAGGATGGATGGATTGGTCTTCAAGAGCTCCAAACTCCCAATCTTAGTATGTCATTCTTGCCATTGGTGAAGCATTCATCTATCCTGTGCAGCTTGATTTTTTCTACAGCAAAGCTCCGGACAGCATGCATTCTCTGGGCACTACGCTGATGTTCTGCACTATCTTAGTGGGGTACTTCTCTAGTAGTGTTATTGTTTCAATTGTCCACAATGGGACAAGCCGCAGCAAATTGGCGGTTGGCTTTAGGTTAACATTAACAAGAGTTGACTGGACAACTACTATTTGCTTTTGGCTGTCCTTGCAACCATCAAATTTTCTTTTACCTTTTGGTTGCCAAATTGCATACTTACAAACAGGTGAGCACTGTTAGCAACATGCATGTAAAACTTCCTCATCCAGATCAGGTTGTACAAGACCCATGTACTGATTTCAAAACCTCCAAAATTTTCCTCCTCAAGGAACCATTGGAGAAATAGATGACAACATGCACTTGAATTAGGCGCGTTGTGCTCCAATTACACGTGTAACGCTAATTAGATTGATTACGACAGATTTTTAATTAGTTTGTTGGTTCTACCGCCTACCACAATCCCAGAAGCTGGCAGCTCTCTTTTTCTCAAGAAAGTACAAAGCGCGGGGAATGGTCAATTGACCATTCCCCGCGCCTCAGGTTCAGCCTTTAGTAAGAACTGCTTCATACATCAGCTCCATTGAGCCACCACTTCTCTCAATTTCTTGCTGCTTCCATCATCAACATCAACCAGCTCTGATACCAATTGTCAAGAATTAGAGGAGAGTCAGAGCATCTTCACACACCAAGCATAGTGATAGGAATTCATACATCATACTGAAGATGCGTGGTTCACCTCTACGTGAGGCTACCTCCATGAGAAAGCATCAGAGTCCATGCTTTACTCACTCAAGCTCCTATCCATATGCCAATCCAGTCATTTGACAGTCTCACAGTCCATCCTTACTCTTCACCTACAAATCAACTATCCCAAATCCAACATAACCGTGGGGCCTAAGATTAAACCCTAACAAAAATGTGAAAGAAATGGTTTGCAAGCAAATTCTCAGCAAAGGAATAAAAAAAAGAAGGAAGAATTTTTTTTAGGAATTAGATTATCTACTGTATTTATGCCTTAAAAATATTTATGCCTTTAAAGAAGCACCATATCAGCCTAAGAAGAGTTTTATGAAAAGGAAGAAATTAGGTAGGTGAAATCTTTATCTTTTGATAAAAGAGAAGATAAATTTTAAATATTAAATAATCATTGATTGATAGGTGATAAAAGCTGTTCCCACCTTCATAACTCAAATAGTGAATACAAATTATTTGTTAAATATATATATATTTATAAAGAAGTATTGTCTATATTTCTAACTATCAAGCAATGGAAGTTAGAAATAAAATAAGTAAATACACGGATATTAATTATTAATGACTTTGTAAAGACTTGCATGAAATGTCCGCAAAAGGTATGTACTACATATCTTATCTTTGTAAGGCATTTATGACAAGTGTTTGAATATAATTGTAATCTCCTCAAGAGTAAATTATAAGATGTGAGATGTTTAATTTGAGATAAAATTTAATAAAAATAAGGTACTTATAATTTATTGATGAATTTTTGAATATAAAGAGACTAGATTTAGTACAAAAGATGACAAATGTATCTTCTAGACTTAAGGAAAAGATAAATACATCTACAAGCAACATACTACTAATAAATATCACTACAAGCCCTATAGAGTAATCACTTATAACTACTAATTGGAGTAGAGTTACATCTCAAAAAAGGCCAACTAGCAATAAAACTTATTTTCTATATTAGCTAAAAAAGAATAAAACAAGAGGATATTGATATGAAAGATTAGTTATTCTCTTTGTCAATTCTATTGAGAGAAGTGATAGACAAGAGGAGAGAATTTTGAAAGACTAATATTACACTTAACTAGAAGCTAAAAATATGAAGGCATTCAAAACACTCATCAATGAAGATCTAGTTTTGTTTCTCTTGATAGAGGAATAAGTGAAGTATAGATTATTGAGGATGATAAAAATGAGTGAAAAGTCATATAGTAATATAAGTAATTTTATGCATGACCTTTTATGTGGTTTTAATATCTAAGGATATATTCAACAATAAATAATTTGATTTTGAAGGCTAGTTTTTTCTCCTACTAAGTGCAAAGAAGGGAAGACTGTCCATTAGTGTAATGGATATTAGGAGCTTCTTCCATTTCTTTTATAAGAGCAAAAAAGATGTAATGCAATGACAGATTGAGATAAATGATATGCTTTGTTTTTATTATGCTATTTTTCAGTTTATGCTTATTTTTTCCTTTACATGGATTCTGAATAATCATGCTATTACAAAGTACAAGATTATGCAATAACATAGGATTTATTCATATCAAGGAACCAAATGTCAATAAAAATCTTTTAAAAGAAAAAAAATATAACATCATGTATTCTTCCTCATCCTTTTTCATATTCTCAAAATATTAATCAAGAGAATTATGCAATACATTTCATCATTAAAGACCATGTATATAGCTGAAATTATTAAATTTATATTACATAAAAATATATAGAAAAGGTACATTTGTATTCCTTTATCTATGTAATACACTAGTATCACATCCATAAATTTATTTCAAAATTCTGATTTTATTTTCCTCCAGTCATGTTTTGGTTAAATGCTTTTTCATCATAAACACAAACATAAGTTCCCACGGTCTTTGACAAGATCTGATTGTTGTATTTTGGATGGAATAATCTTACATTCACAATTGATATCTTTCAAGAGTAAAATAACCTTTCCAAAGAGTCGAATTACCTCCAAAATGATAACAGTTAGTAAACACTATATTCCTCATATATTTCTGACTTTAAAGTTCTTTATCATAGTGAAATCAATTGTCGGCATGATCGATAACTTGATCATGCTGGCTATTGATTCACTATGATAAAAGAACTTTAAACTATCGATCAAGTTATCAATCATGCTGGCAATTGATAACCTGCGTACCTTGTAATTTCAAAAGCATATGGACAATATTATATCAATTAAGAGTAGTAACCTACAAACTCAAATTTTCTATAACAAGTAGTTACTTTCTGGGTTCGAAAGCTAGTGCAATCTGCTTTATCACTCGACAAATTGAAAGGACTAAATGCACACTTATCTGTTGTAAACAGCAACGACTTGATTGATATTTATTCCTTCGGGCATAAGATCTTCAGATAATTTGTGCAGAAGCTTCGTGGACAGAAGATATTCTTCACAGGAAAAGCTTCCTAAACCCCTACATAAGTTGTAAATTAGTTTCATGCACAAATGATGGTGAACGTACAAGCAATTCAAGTCTCGGAGGAGTCAGTCAAATGCAAAGATGTACCCACCACTTGGGTCTCGCTCGATGGACTCTTCAGATATGGTGAAAACCCAGTTTTACATATAGGGGTGGAAGCTCAGTCTGACAGATAGGGATGGACGCATCGTGCTCCAATTAGTGCGCAAATTACTCGGATCTTGTACAACGTGACTTTTCGTACTTGGCCCTTCCTGGCCCAAACCTTTTGACACATTCAAGACTTCAATGCAGAAAGATTGGATTGTCTTCTCTTAGCCTTGAGCATTCTTCAAGAACCATTCTCAGCTGCTCAAACCCATAATACATCACACCTCCCTCGCCTGCACAACCGAGCAATTTCACCCACGAATGTCTGGTCCGCCTTCTCTGCAATGGATCTCCTTTTCAAGTATTTTATGCCAGAGTCGGTTAGAGTTGGACCTTTAACGTCGTTTTTCATAATCATTGTGAGAGTAAAGACCCACAAGCATATTATGCATGTCCCGTAACACACAAGATTACTTTTAGAAACCGCATTGAACCATTTTAGCCGTTTAACGGAAGTTAATTACTAATGGTTATCATCTCCGCCTCTTCAAGGGAAGCATGTAGAAGTCCTGTCAATATGGGTTTTTATTTCTTAACAAGCACAATCTCAACACAGGAACTGAGGCATGTCAAGCCCTGTTAGCGGAGGCCCACGCCTGTTGGCAGAAAGGAGACACCACTTCTTGCTACAAATTAGAATTCTCACGTTCATCAGTGCCTTTCGTAAGGCCTTGGAATCCAGTTGACAGAAATGAACGCCTCGGATATACTGATAGTCTATGTGCAAGTCACAGAGGATATTATCCTGTTTGGCATCCCAAACATATCCGAGACATGTAAGGGAAACAGAAAGAAACAAGGCATTTATAATGTCCGAGGATAAATCCATCGGACGCAAGAGTCACCGGTAGTAGTACTGTATCTAGAGAATTGAAAGGCAGAGATCTTGAAACAAGATCCTGGTTTCCCTTGAATGAACAGGGGGAATGAAGGACAAGTATACTCTCCAGGTTTATCTCCAAAAGAAGTATAAAGTCCACAAAAGTGAGACAATTTGCACAGAAATTCTTGATGAAATAGGGCAAATAAGTTCAACGATGGAATTACGCTTCCAACCATACTCCATCCACAACAGCCATGAGATCTACTACTTGGTGTAACAAGTTATCTACGAGTCTGGAAATGTTGAACCCCTGAAAGCGGTTGGTGACTTTGATTCTAGTTTATCCAACGAGAATCTTCACAAGATCTCTGTGCATCTCTACTAGTTCTGCGTGTACACGTATATCCTTAAACTTGTGCGACGCCATTTAATTCCGAACAAGATATCGTGTGGTTAGCATCAAAGAATAACGAGAAACTGTAGATTGCACAGCTAGAGCTCTGGAATTGCAGTCATATCACCTCCATCGTTGCTGAATCCCCCGGACAATACAGATGTTAAACTGAATAAACAAACCCTAAACTATAGAGTTCCCTGCCTACATATTCTTGGGACATACCTGATGTTGCACACTGCACGCTGTTACTAGCGGTGTCATCCCTGAACTGTGTACATAGTCTAAACTGAAAGCACCGATGCAGATGTTGCGCAACTTGTGACCAGCAAAGAGAAGCTCTGTTTTGCAAATTGCTTGTCACCTAAAAAGCCTTCATGTCCCAATCTTTTCCTCGTTGGTTGCGATGTTGAATCCATGTCTACAGATCTGCACACCGTCCTTAACATAGCCCTCTATCAAATACATCCTAATGCCAACGACTACCTCGTGTGCCAATTTCCAGAGAGGATATGTTGGGCTCGGAGGCCCGTCCTCCTGGGTTGTCTACTTTACAGACGTCTAGCGTCTCTGTCTTCCAGAATGCCAAATTCATGCAACCGGATGAAGCTATTCATCATCTTCCGGTATGGGGGGTAGAGGCGTTCGCCCATGGTTTTGCACAAGCTCAGTCTCATTCATTTTAGAACTGAGTGGTTGATACAGGAACCTCGAAGGAAACCGCAGAAAGTTCTTCCATCTTTGTTGAATGTAGACCAACACGGCAAGAATTAAGGCCAAAACGGGTATCAATACATTGCCTAGGTTGGTGTAAAAGTCAAAACTGGGGTTTGCGTACATATCCAAGCTGAAGCCATCCAATCCATGCGCGCGAAAAGAATCATAGACATGCGGCACTATTTGCAGGAGAGTCAATCCAACAAAGTAGATCTTCCGCAGTGGCTTTCCCTGTATATCCCACAGGCTGAAAGCAATAGCCTGTGGAAGCAAGAAGAGATCCTCAACCAGCCCTGCATATTCCTGCAAAATCAACTTCCAGACTGGCCCCTTGTTGACATCATACCAATCTGCTACCAATTCATCCGGTTGAACAACAACCGGCTTCTGGTAAGGAACATAATTAGCGAACGTAGATTTTTGACTGTGAAGGGCCACCACTGAGATGAATCCTAGTGCGTGTATGATGAGGCACATGACTGCTACACCTCGCTCACGTGGCACTCTGGCTGCTTCCTGCACCATAGCTCGGCTTCTCCATACCACCTCAAATACACGAACCATAAGCAAAAATGCAACCAAGGTCAAAAGTTTGTCCAGATAAACGATCATCCGTGCCCACCCGCCCTCTTGGAAAAATGAATCTCTTCTGTAGTCAAATTTTCTTGTCAACAAAGCCTCTGCGCCGGTCACCAAGGGAATGGCGTATCCCATAGCTTGGATGGCTATCATGACAAGAGAGATATAAGGACTAGAGTCGGCTTGCTGACCAATATAAAGCAGCTGACTAATGATGGATGCCAGAATGAGGCTGAGAGTTAAAACACTCAGAGCTCCTTCCACACTCCTTTGAGACACAAGCTGCACTCTCTGGCTTCTGTACAAAATGGGGGCTGTCTGTATCTTGATCTCGGCGAAGTGGAATGGGCTGTCCTCAGTGCGCTGACTACTCACGATTACTTGCACCGATGGGTTTGTAACCCATGAAGCAAATGTCGCAGGATATACGAAGACCACCTCGATAGCGCAGTCCATACCTTCATCCAGCGCCCAGCTGTTTTCTTGAATGACCTCCCAAGGAAGTGTGACCTTCCTGCACCCTACCATGTACATCTTCCCGTCCTTTGGGTTGTACATACCTTCAGTCGAAAGTTCCAACAACGAGTTCCCCTGAGACGAGACTAGTGACAGACTACCAGCAACATTAAGATACTGTCGAGTTTCTTTGAGACGATGCGTTTGATTTGGATCGGTCTGAGTCTGGATAGTGTCGTTATTCGACATGAAAAGGCCGGTTTCGACGGAACCTGACGATACAAATGGGAGATAGTCATCTATCGCTGTCAAGGAAAATCGAGCGAAAGAGAATTCTTGCGACTTGTGACTTTCCAATGCATAGTTCAAGGTAAGGTCCTCAACCAGATCTCTATACCGATGGAGATTATCTCCAATCAGCTTAGGATAGCTCAACCAAGATGTATGAAAAGTATTGAGTTGTGGTTCATACTTGGACACGATGGAGTTAGCCTCCTCCAGCTTAGAGTAATTGTAGTGGTATTGAGAACTCAACCTCCAGGGAAGCACCTGATTGTAGGCTAACTTGGCGCGGAACGAAAGCGGGTAAAATGGACTTTTGGCTTGGGTACTGGATATAGTGCCCTCAAAAATGTTCCGGTGCTTGATTGACAAAGTGAGAGGTATGCTAAGACAGACTCTCATATCGCAGAGGTCGGCCTGACCAGTGTTGTCGTTCAAAGAACATCCGACCATGCACAGGTGGTCAGATCCATTCTTCCAGTAACCTTCAGTCACAATCGTTTGGCCATCCAAGGCCGATCGTAGACGGGCAAGATTCCTCGTCTCGTCTGCAGGTACTAGACGGAAAACAGCACTTACAGAAAACTCTGTCTCTTCCTCATAAAAGCACGGAGATCGGAAGCTTTGAATCACTATCTCGGCCCTGCTTGAATTGTAATCACTCTGCTCAATCTGATGGCTACGCTCTGAGTACGGGAGAAAGGGCCCTAACTTCCCACAGTATTCGGAAGTACCAGTGCAGTTCCAATTGGTATCAACATCCAGCCACCCAATCTTGAGATACTGATGTGCTAGCCTGCAGAACTCCAATCCGATCGCTCTGTAAGAATCAACATACTTTAAACCTGAATCCTCCGAGTCACAAACCGAAGAGACAAGACCTTTGGCTGTACTTTCGTAAACTATCGCCGCCGTGACCGCCGAAGATAATGAGATTGGCGGAAAGTAAAAAGCTTGATCCGGGGACTTTAAACTTGTGATCTGCCCGCGAATAACCCGCGACGTGAGATTGAAATTGAGAGGGTAGTGCAGCTGAATCATTATCTCACAATCCTTGACGGACTTGACAGTCCCGGGAGAAATCTGCTCTTCTTCCCAATTGCCGCCAACGACTGGCAAATAAGTACATCCAAGCATACACAGGACGTCCTCGTTTTTAGCCTGTTGGTAGATTCCCTCAACCTCAATCCTCAGAGAAGAGAATCCCGGATTCATAAGAAACGGGTTCGAATCCCCTGACGGCGAATTGACGACACCAGTGCTGATAGGTCGAAGGACCTTATCTTCGTTCCTATGAGCGTAGCGATTCGTGATCACAAGCTCCACCATGCCAGCCACATTCCGCACAGGCTTTTGATTTTTCGTAACATCTGTAACCCAGAACGATCCAACCTGAGTTTTGGCAAGAACCTTGTAATCTGTCGCCGAGGAATTTTCCAGTTGGATAAATGGCATTATCGGACGAGCTCCATCCTTCTGCTCCCAATCCCCATTGCTGAAGGATAATCGTTGCATCAGTGGTCTCCGCCGCTTAGTTCTCGTAGGAGGTTCCTCTGTCCTCAATGTCAACTTTGGACATTTTGCCGTCACTTCTTTTTCACGAGTGTACTTCATTTCCTTTGGCTGACCAAGACTTACGTCTCCAACCCTGCCACCCGAATCACCTCCGCTCCATGCCCATGCCGTTGATACGCCTTGGTTACCGACTTCTTCTTCGACCCACGCACTACTGTACTGCATACCCAATGCTAAAAGCAAAACTTGTAACACCGCTACTTTCAGCGTGGCCATACTTGCGGTTGCTGTTCTTGCCCGATCTCTAATCTCTTTATTCTCTCCAGAATAAGGGCCCTCGTCTGAGTGGCATGCTATTCGAAGGACATACCCCCTCCTTAAGCTTCCCGAGGTGTTGCTACAGGTGCTGAAAGCGGATGAGGTGAACATCGTTAATGGCAATCTTCACGTATTGGTGACAGCAGGCAGACAAGCAAGCAGACTTCACGAGACTTCTGTTGCAAAAAAAGACGATAGACCATAAAAGCTACTCCAACTTCATAGCTAGCGAGCTTATTGAAATCCAGGTAATCTGGGAGGCTGATAGTGACTTCAATTGATATACAACGCAATGAAATGCCTCAAATTAGGAACGTGAATAGAGGAAGCAAGTTCAACAGTGAGAAGTGTACAGTTTAGATAGGCGACTGTCTAACTTGAAAAGTTACTGAATCGGATGTGCCGTTCAACAATCTCGTGCATCTCTCGTGCACTCTTATCACCTCACCAATGTCAAACGAGTATTCCCGGACACGTACTCCTGCTTCTCGCAGTCCAGCTTCGGAGCCTGATCTTTCTATTATCAGGCAGGGAATCTTCACTCCTGCTCCTGCCAACCGACCTCATCTACAAACATGGGCATTGACATAATTGAGTCCAAAAATACGATATCGATGACAGTCAGAGAAATAGAGATCAGCAGCAGTACAGAAAACCGTAGAGAATGTTCGAGAACAAATCCGACAAACGGATCCCTAGCATTCCTCAGTACCTATCAAACTTGCTAGGAGGAGTACGAGCAGTATAGATTACATCAAGACCTTCAAGCCGCTCTCGTGTCTCTCTCCCCTTATCTAGTTAGTCCACAAATACAACATTCAGTCTCAATCGTGCATTACATATCGGGCGAGCAAGACGACAATCCTCACGGAGCAAGATCTGCGGATGTATCCACCCACCGTACTTGAGCCCACTCTCTTCCGACACGATCAACACCACAACGCATTTGGGAGTTGAAATGCTGGTCGTCTCCCTTCTCTGCGCTGCTGCAGCTAGCTCGCTGGCTGCCTTCGTACACACACATGGGTGCTACTTGCATTGCTATCTTCAGCTCTCTACATACAACAACTTGGGAAACTCCGCCTGCATTTCAGGCACATCCTGCGAGCCCGATTGCAGCAGTGATTGGACACAGCTGCCGATGATGCTCTTCTTCCTCTTCCTCCTCACTCGGGTCAATCAATACTCACTCAATTGACGTCCTCTTCTCCTCTAGCAAATCTGGATTCTTTCTTTCTCCTCGTGCTCCCTGTGCTTCTTCTTCCTTGCTTGCTTCCCATCATTCAAAAGCATCCGCCTTGCTCTGTATACCAATCCTGCAGATTCGCCATAACTTCGCTTCCTTTCTAGATGGCTTTCAGACCCATTTCGGGATTCTTTCGGGATCTTCGCGATCGGATGGTGCCCGCCTCCTCTTTTCAACCTCTTCCGCTCTTTGCGGGTTATTTCGGGCTTCTTCGGGATTACCTGCTCTCTTTCGGTTTGCTTTTTGTGTCTTTTGCGGGCTTCTTTCAGGTGTGACTGCTGCCTCTACGTAGACCTATTCCTGTTCTACATAATACTTAGTGTTACCACTAATTATTGTGTGGAAATATTCTCTTTTCCTTTCTCCATGAAGACTTTATTTTATTTTATATAGCTTCATCAGATCCCATAGCCTTCTTCGCTACTGCATGTTGTCTTTTGTTTTGTCATTACTTCCGTAGAAAAGGGATGCGTGACACAACGCTTAAGTTCTAAAAATTAAATATTTACAACGTAAGTACATTATGTATACTCTTTAGGGACCGACATTCAACTTATGTGACTTCTATGGTATTTTGGTTTGTCGGAAAGGTCCAGTCGAAGAAATTTCTTGGGTCCGGAGAGTACCTCTTTAGTATATACTTTATTACCATTCAGTGACAAAAATGCGAGTGTTGCAAATGGTGTTAGATGGCCATACTACGAGTAAAATTAAAAGATTTTCTCCATCCATTAGGAATACCTTGGTTCCAAAAGTAAGTCCCACTAATGCTTCGTTTTTTTCAATTATTTATCGGCATCCTACAAACTTCTCGGGCATCTTATGTTTAATACCGCAATAGACTTCAAATTTACGTTTCCTCGAATACTAAATCAACAAAGAAATAAAGAAGTAATCTCGTAAGATTCGTTGGGACTTGAGATAAATATTGCCCATCAAGTCCTCCACAGATGATTATGGCTTCAAATTGAAGAATTATCGCATGTTGATCTTGATGCCGAAAGCTTAAATAGTCAGGAGAAAAGTATAATCTCTCCACGTGTACTGAGAAAACCCATTAGTCTCGTTTACGACCATCTTCGGCCCCAACGCTTGAACTTGACGATTATTTCACGAGAATCAGTCATAGTTCTCTGACTCGAAAGTGACGAACGATACTTTTCTTTATGCATGCGACAAAGACCTCCAACCAAGTCCACAGTTTTGTTGCATGCGATAATGCCTATCCTACCGGACCGAATGAAATGTAATATCGATTCCGCCGTCCTACTTTTTACAGCAAGACTTGCTCAAGCTTGCGGTTAGGGAGTCCTTGTATTTTCTACCAGCGTGCATACAAGGTTGTGAAACAACTCTCTAATGGTGTTTTGGGCTTGGTTATAGTTGCCTTCTGTTGACCTTTCCTTGGTGTCAAGAGTGTTGATGTTGACTATTTGGTACTGTAGAGGAAACCCGAGCTGTAATCGACTGAGGACAATGGGAAGGCCCTTTCTCCTGTCAGTGGAAGTATCGCTCAAAAGATCTTTTATGCTGGGTTCACCTTTTCTGCAACAATAATGCAAATAACCTGCAAGTTCTTTACACCCCACATGTGCACCACCTAGGATGATGAGCTAGGAGAGCTAAACTCCTGAAAATGTACTTGAAAGTTTTGCATCCAGTTCATTTGTTGATCCGCTTTTTACTGGTGGAAATCTCAAGATGTTTTGATCAGAAAGTTCAACCTCATGCAGGGAGAATTCTTCTGAATTCAATAATTCATTTGGATTTAGATTGGACCAAACCAGCACTGCGGTAGAATCTCATTAGTCAGTTATTAAGAGCCGAGTGACAGTGGACTGCTTAGGAGAACCTTGTGTGGTAGTAGCTCCTTATGTTCTCCCTGAATTCTTCCTCTGCACTTGAGGAGATGTTTAAAGGGTTGACGTGTGATTCCCACAGCCTGTCAGCCTGTCTTCCCCCGAATATATACAGAAGCATACATTTGACAGTCTATAGCATAGATTCTACAGTCAAATTATCCTCGAATTCCATTTTTACAATGTGTAGATCTTCTGGTAAACCACTTGTTCAATTACTATGGAAGTTGCCAATATGACACATACTCAAAGTTGAACATGGACTGATGTGATATCTCTTCGAGTACAGGCCATTGTTCAAGCAGGAAATAAGCAGTTGTAAATATGTCGTAGAGCTCTCATGGACCTCATTCTTGTAGATAAGACAAAGTATTGTCGGATTTCAAAACAGCATTTCCTGCTCTAATTGTTCGCAACCGCTGCTCATTTTTTCTTTTTTCGAACCACAAGTTGACACGAACTAAAGGGTTAAGGATTTACTAGACGATCGGGTCTGTTTCTAGTTAGAAACAACTACCTACGATAGGTAGGCCCACCTACTGGTAGTGCCCTCCCCAAGAGTATGAGCTAGACCTCAAGCAGTTCAATCATAAACGTACAGATGCAGCATTCAAGCCGGGAACTTGGAAATACACCAGATTCTAAAACGTACAAGCCAAGGAAAGGCTCATCCAAGGATGATTCTCCGCACCTTATAATGCAGTGATTCCGGCACGAATCCCAGAAGACAATCCACTGATTCAAGAAGGGAACCCGAAACTTCGACCTTTAAACTCGACGACTGAGACTCTTTTCACTGCTCCTGAGAGATCCAGTCCGGGGAAGGAGGTTCAAGCAGATTCTGGCTGTCGGGTGTCCTAATGCTGGTAGGTAAACTGCACATGAGAAAATTATCCGATGCGTTCTTGGAGAAGGATACTAGTTGCCATTCTGAACGGCATTATTTTCTTGTGCACTTGAGTTTTCGAGAAAGAGCGATGAAAGATTCAACATTCTCGCCGATGGCCATAGGTCCTGTGAGAAAATCCATAGTGCACTAGTGTGCAGGGGACCGTGGACGTGCCTACATGTTCTTAAAATCTTTAGTTAGGATCACTTATCATATATCAGGGCGATATATCTTCTATGGTGGACAACTTTGTTCGGTACTAAATCAAGCATTGTATCATCTTCGACAAAAGCAGCTGAGGACGTGAGAAGATCAGGGTTGCGGGACACCTGCTTGTATACCGGAATCATCCCGATCACGCATATCAAATATGGAAACGCCCAGAAAGACGAATCTCGTTAGTGAACTATTAACTGGGGGCAGAAGAAATCGAAGTGGGATTAATACGGATATCATACCGAAAGTTCTGGCACTAGAATTAGGTCATCTGCTGCAATCGCTGAGGTCCAAACCCTGAACGGTAGCTCTATACCAATAACCAATCAAGTGAGAAATTTTTCAATTTCAGTTAATGGAACTGATTATAGTGCCAGAACTTTCGGTTCTGGCACTGTAATCATTCTGTATGTTGTATGCTGTATGTGATTATATCCTGTATGAGACAGAGCATTGATCTTGTGAGCCGTGACTGTCAAAATGCCCTGTCAGCGCGTAGGCTAGTAGATTTAAGTTGGCAACTTTTAGGAGGAAATGAGCCTTGCAAGAAAGTAACATGAGTAGGTCGATACGCACAGTCGGATGACATACTACAGGTCTGAGACCGGTCAGCAGTAGTCCTGCCTAGAGTACCGAACTTCCCTGCAGTGACCTCATCTCAACAGGGAAAGTAAGTGCTCACCAGTCGTAAATCGTCAATATAATATGTTGTAGCACGTACAGGAAAAAAAACTAATAATTTTCCCTGTTGTAAGCGTGAGGGGCATCTCATGACTTTTGGGAAAGACCAAAAACACACCTTCAATTTCATCTAACATTCACCAAATATCCAGACCAATATGGTGGTAAGAGAGCACTTTCGGTGAAGATAAAGACAAAACCGTGGAAAAGATGTGTGAAGGAAAACCGGAAATGAACGACGACCTAATGTTCATTTACATAGATGCAATCAACCGACATATGCCTTCTACAACCCGATGACTTCCGGTAATCCACCTGAATAGTAGTTAAAGGCAATCGACCAAAAACATGGTGCTATTATTCAATGTATATCAGTGCTAACATTGAAAGAGGAAGGCCACCGCTCCTAAACAGTATACTTCTATGAATAATAACTTCGTTAAATCTACACTGTTTTCAGAATGTGCCACACGATAGTGGTTAACTAAGCATACATTACCTCCCACTCGAAACACAATGTTTGTACGTGAGTCGACAGAGCCAGTTCTTCATACTGACAACAACAAAGGTCAGAGAATTGTCACACAGATCACCTCTTTTCTAATCTGAAACCAGGAAGTACGATTCCAAGCAATCAACACAAACAGATCAAGACTTGCGTTGAAAATAAATAAAGGCTTCAGCTAATAGGCCGGCCAAACAGTAACGTGTTCTTCTTCTGCTGAGGTGAGATCCAAAAGGCTAGTTTTGTACTCTCGTGTTCTCAGCACGGGACCAATTCAAAATCAATTTTTACACAATGGTGCTTCGATAACAAGGTTGCTACGGCTTCACAAGTAAGAACGGCAGCTAGATTGGGAAAGTATAACGGTACACAACAGACATCTTCGCACCTAGTAGGAGGAGGAGCACTACATATTACACAATTCTCCTCACGAAGAAATAGCTATACGCACTACAAGTAACACGTTTCCAGGTTATCTTTACAGTACCATGGCACTATTTAAGTAAGGGATTGCCGAGATCATATAATCGGGCCCTACAATCCTCCCAGCGAAATCCACATCAACTTCAATAATCTAATCAAACTCTACCATAAATAACAATATGAAGGATTAAATTTGGTCCGATTTTGATTTGTCATGGTTGCAAGATAACATGGGTTGAGAAAAAGTAGTCAATTCACCACATCTGACCGGCTTTGGAGCCACCAGCAAGGAAACAGACAAGAGCTGCGATGGTGCATGCGAGGAGGCCAGTGTGTTCTCTGTGATCATAAGCCAGGCAGAAGAAGATCACAGTGCCGATGTACCACGGAATTACGCAAATGAATCCAAAGATGAACAAAAACCATCCAAATCCTAGGCCACAAAACGGCAGAGGACCCTCTCTGTCATGCTCTCGATATCCTCCAAGGAGAGGACCAGACTCCCGAGCCGATTGGTCAGCGCGGCTGTTATGGTCATGAACGTAATGCGGACCCTGGCTGGGAGGAACTGGCTGCGGCCACCCCGTTACTGGCTCCTGCTGGTTCCCTTGAAATGTTCCGTAGTAATGAGGAGGAGGATACTGCTGTGGTTGCTGCTGCCACTGCTGTTGTTGCCACTGAGGCTGCTGCTGCTGCTGCTGCTGCTCCCCGTGCTCGACATCAGGCTTTGAGCTTCCCATCGTTTTCCTCGTCAATCAACGTGGCAACAAACAATCCTAATATTTTCCCTCCTTCGTTCTCCTGCTCCCCAAACCAACTGGAGTTTCAATTCCTTCTCCCGCTAGACAAAGTTTCTTCTCCTCAATAAATTCGTGAAACTCTGCCTCGTCTTCCGACTCCGGTGCCCTGATCCTGTTTCTCTTGCCCCTCACTCTTCTCTTCTCTTCTCTCCTCTCCTGCACACAACGCATACGTGTAGATCTACGACTTCCTGATATCACTAATCGGAGTTCATGAGCTCATAACCACATAAGACAAGATTAGCAGGTGTACGTTTCCTTTAGAGGCCTCGCCGGACACGCCACCTGTCATGTCTTTTCCTGGAATATTACAGCAGCTAGAAGCCACGCCAGCTCTATTTGTACTGCAAAAGGTTTGCAATCACTGCATTCTCGGTTTCTCGACTTATATATCTAAACCAGAGTTTAATCCTTCTTACGGATCATGTCAATCTTGGAAACTGACTCAAATCAAATCCTAATGGTTATGTGATGACTGAATCATGGATATCGCTTAAATTATGTGTCGTCTTTTGAGAACCTCGAGCCTACTATGTAAACCGCCATTTATATATTCATATATATGTAAACATAGTGTGGACAGGAGTACAAGGAACAACCAAGTGCAAAAGGGAAAAAAACACCAAAGCTGAATAGTCCCTAACTACCAAGAAAGAAACAAAAACATGTCCTGAGAGCACAGATGGGGCAAAAGTACACCAACAACACGCACCAAAGAAGCTAAGAAGGAGGTTGTATACTCCTCAATTATGTGGTAAAAGTCCTCTAAGACTATGTTTAGTGATTGGAGAGGGAGGACCCTAGCCATGCTGGAAGGTGTTGTTATGGCAGCATATGCTGCTTTCCTCCACAAGGAACCTCGTGCTGCCTCCCTAAGGAGACCATCAAAGTGGTGATGTAGGTGTCCATACCTCTCAATTGCTAAGGGACAAAGGTATCCAAGGATAGTCATGTGTGTAGTGGTCCTCCTTGCCCCTAAAGGCAATGGTTGTTGTTGCTCATGCATGTATGCTTGCCTATGCCAATGACTCTGCTCATAGGAGGTTTGCCACCACCATGTCATGCAATGAATAATAAGAATATGTGAAAGTAACAATATTTTCTTTACAATATTTGCCTAAAGGATAGGTGGTCCTAGTAGATCTAAACACCTCTCATCTTGAACTTGGGCCTATGTATCTGAGCCACTATACCACTCATTGCATCATGGATTCTAGTGGGCTCTCTACTAATTGCACATTGTAAAGAGTCAATGCCCTATATGTCATATGGGAAGCCACATGTTCATTGGTCAAGAAGCACTATGAGAGCTAGATGTGGGAGACTCAACCTCAAACTTAGAGTTGTAGTAAACTCACTATAAATAAATCAGAAATTGTCAATCAAGTGAGAAGCTTGGAGCTAAGCTCCATAACGTCTCTCACCTCTCACTGCAAGAGAGAATCCTAGCTCTACTATCAAGTATAGGTGTATTAGTGAGAATGTTGGTAAGTGTGTGAGGATTGGTATGCTCACTAAGATCCACTTGAATCTTCCTAGAGTTTAGGGATACAAAGTTGATAAACTTGGGAACTGGCATGTGTGCAAGGCTTGGCAATAGGTTACAAGCCAAACATACCTATGATTGGAAGGCGTAAGTGCCTAAATCCATTATCATGATAGGTCCCAACAAGACAGGATGCCCCTTGTGTAAGAACTTGTCTACTAAACTAAGGACCACTAGAGAACATGCTCTATTTTATGGTATTGGTGTTGTGGCCTCTTGCACTATGAGGCCATATCCACCCATGACTATGGGTAGAGCTATTTGCTACCAACATCACTCATCTTATAGTTATGGGAGTATGCATGGCCCTAATATAGTGGAGAAAGTATGGAGGATAGTATTATCAAACCTCCACAAAAATGGCAAAGGTGCTTCTATAAGCAAGAAAGTCTATGCCAAATATGAGGCCTTAGGGAGGTAGCACCGTGTGAGAATAAAATAATCCATTTAGGTATTCTTTAATTGGGGAAATATGTGAGCATGGATTGTGGCTTATACTAGGGTGTCCAAGATGAACAAACTACAAAAATCCTCCTATTTCATAAGAGAGCACAAAACTCTCAAACAACCTATGGGAAAGTAGAATCTTGGTGGAAGATCAAATGGAGTGAGTACCATGCATGGGCTCCAAACCTTACATTTATAAGTCTAGACTTATACAATTCTAGACTTGTAACCTAAGGCCTCTAAGTTTAGTCTGAAAATAGACACTTCTCTAACTACATCCTCTAAAAGGCCCATAATATGAGTGTTGTTTGAGAGGGTTTGGGAACAACAAGATAGAATATGGTGCTTGAAAGTTTAAATTTGTTTGGTTTTGTTAGTTTTTTTGTGTTATGTATTGAGAGAAGAGTGGAATTCCTTCCCTTGAGGAAGAAAATCCACAAAACTTTGTTTTGGTGAAGATATAGTTCTTTGGACGATGAGCATCTTCAAAATACTGACATTTTCACACAAGTGATTGTACTTTCTTTGAAAGATAGTGTGCTTATTTTCAATGAAGATGAACAGATGTGTCTTTGGAAGAAAGTATTATTGTCTTCCAAAGATAAGGTTTAGGATCTGGTTCTTTGGAAGATCCACTACTAGTTCTTTCAAAGATATAAAAGATCTTTAAAAGAGTGAGAACATTCTTTGGGGAAGAAGGATGCAAAAATTCCAAGAAACATGCAAATCCAAGTTTCCTCACCCAAGTGCAGAGTCAAGAAAGGAGAAGAGTTATAAACTTGACATTTCTATAGTGGAGAGTGATTTTACTAATCTTTAGTATCTTTACTCATTTTTGCAAATCCTTAATTAGTAAAGAGAGAATGGGAATGTGAAGGGATTGAGTAGAAATCTATGCAATTCATAATATTTCAATGGTGAAAAGCATCACTCCAAAGGCTACCAAGAATACTTTGGACTTGATGACACTATTGGTTGACCATCCTTGGAAGATGGAAGCATTAGAGTGCAACATTATAAAGGTTGCAAGTGAGCTTTCTCTTGTGGAATTGGAAGTATACTTTGAGGGCCATGGCTCTAGAAATTTAGGAGATGAAGAAGGTTGTACTAGGTAATCTACAAGCCAATGTGAGGAAGATCTTGAGGAAGAGAGCTAAGAGTAGCTAGGGGTTAGGCATTTGAGTCTTGCTTCAATCTAAGTAGTAAAATGCAAGCATGGATTGACAAGACCTTTGCCCATGACAAGCACTCCATGTTGAAAGTACATTTCATATGGTAATACATGTGGTATTGATATATAACACGTATGTATACTATAGTTGTTAGGGTTTGGGTATAACACATAACATCCGATGGTGGCATTAGTTAGAATTAGAGTATTTAGGTCTTACCTTTGAGATTCAATTTGTTCATTTGATCAAGATGTTGGTGGTATAGTCAATAAGCTTGAGCAACGTATCATGAAATTTGTAGCACCAAAGCTACTTTGCTCAGACATTGGAGTGGTAGTATTGGCAATCATAGTCATAGTTACAAAGGCCTAGAAGGGCCACCAAAGCTAGTATTAGTTGGAGTTAGAGTATTTAAGTCTTACCTTTGAATGGTAGTTTGTTCTTTCCATCAAGATGTTGGCTGCATAGTCAATAAGCTTGAGCAGTGTGTCACGACATTTGTAGCACCAAAGCTAGTTTGCTTGGATAGTAGAGTGGTAGTATTGGCATCATAGTTATAGTTACAAAGGCCTAGAAGGTCCACCAAAGCTAGTTTGCTTGAATGTTGAAGTGGTAGTGTTGAGAATCATAATTATTTTGGTAGTTTCTTATTTCAATGGCGGCATAGTCAATAAGCTTGAGCAACATGTCACAATATTTGTAGTGCCAAAGCTAGTTTGCTCCAACATTAGAGTGGTAGTGTTTGCAATCATAATCATAGTTATGAAGGCCAAGAAGGGCCACCAAAGCTAGTTTTCTTGGACATTAGAGTGGTAGTATTAACAGTCATAGTCATAGCTATAAAGGCCTAGAAGGGCCACCAAAGCTAGTTTGCTTGGACATTGAAGTGGTAGTATTGGCAATCATAATTATTTAAGTAGTTGCTTATTTCAAAGGCTTTGAGGCATAAGGCTATGGATCAAAGAAGCTATGAAGGCCCTTTTATGGGTAATTATGAAGGCCCTTCTAGTTTCTTATTTCAAAGGCTTTGAAGGCTTTGGTAGTTTTTTGGTAGATTTTGCCTATTTTGGAAGCTTCAAGGCATAAGGATGTAGGCTAGAGAGGCTACAAAGGCCTAGAAAGGTCAACAAGCTAGCATGAGGCTAGCCAATTTAGATGAGTTTCTGGTAGCTATATGGAAAAATCTACCCACCCTTCTAGATTGTATGCAATAGTGTTTGAACCTCAGATCTCTAGTTCCTAGGTTAGTGTTCTAGCCAAGTAGTCCATCCTTTCTTGTTGTCCTAGTGATTGGTAGACTAGTTAGTACCTTTACCCATGTACCTTTGGCTGGGAAAGGAAGTTTAATCCTATCCTTGGTGATCTAGGTAGCTTAGAAGTATACAAACACTCTCATTATATCAAATACCAAATGGTGCTAGAGTCAATCTGGTGTTGATTTATGAGATGGAGTGTTTTTGTTTGGATTTCTTATAATTGGACACTCTCCATTCTCTACTTCTTGTTTGTGCACTATGTTTTTATGAGGTGCCTTGGCTTTAAGTGTTGGTGTTTGGGTGTGCTCTTGATAGTGAGGTTGGAGTGATGATCTATTAGACTATCTATATTTCTCTTTGGTGAGGTAAGAAATGATGATCTGCAAACTATGAGAGTGCATATTGTGATGGTAGGTTATAGGTTGCCTTTCACTTAGTGTAGTTGTCCATAATTAGAGCTACATTAGTGAGTGATGTTCAATTGGTGGTGCCACTTGGTGGATTACTTATGGTGGTTACATTTATGGTTTAAGTTACATTATCACAATGAGGATTTGGGGATTCTAGAGGGGATATCATTGTGTATGCAATGGATTAACATAGAGTGATGCTTGGTATTAGCTTGTATTTGAGGTCCCAATAATGGTGGAGATTGACTTCAATTTGGAGTTTGATATACAAGTTGATTTGGTTAAGAGTTCACCTAGTTTGTCCATACCATTATTGTGGAACATGGGTAAGATTTATGGGGCCTCCAAGAGCTCCAAGTGGTACTTTGGTATAATGGGTACCATTTAGTTGGATGACTCCATCTAGGAGTTTAATAGTTGGTATGAGCTATTGTAAATGAAAAACTCAACTTTGTTCATACCCTTCATGGCATGGAAGGGGTTGTTCTATCACTTGTAGGGTCCCTTGTTGGATGATTACCATGAGTTAAAGAGAGCTCACTTGGAGGACATTGAGCTATGGAGATAATATTGGTCTCCAAACTACATTTTTATCACTTCAAGCTTGGTTTCTAGGGATAGATTTGCAATACCTACAAGTTTTAGCTTTAATAGCATTGGTGTACCTAGTAGAGGTACACTAGTTAGAGATGGTGCTACTATGAGTGGAAGTACTACTACAAGAGGTGGTGCAATACCAAAGTTTAACCTCATAGTGGAGTTCTTTTAGTGGTTGAGGTAAACTACCAAGGAGTGTGGATTGACAAGCTGAGAAGCTTGTAGGAGTTCCAAAGGTAGGCTAAAAAGAGCTTATGCAAGGCATACACTTGCATAAGATGGCTGATTTGTAACACCCATTTTTGCATGTATGTGCTATTGTGATATTTAGTTTGGTATGATAACTACTTGAGAGATATTATTTATATAAAGATAAAGGATGGTTCTACACTAAAAATTATTAGCTAAAGTTAGTCATAGCTAAGATAGAGGGGACCTTACTTTGGCGGATGTAGAAAAAATGAGCACTACTATTTTGGATTCTAGTGTGTTGACTTGGTATTATTCCTAGTTGTTTGGCTTTGAAGAAAGAGTTGAGAACTCTTGGACCCACAAGCCTTTTTGTTTCAAATTCTTCTATAGTCCAAGGATAGCACATGTGAAAGAATCCTTGATTTAGTGGTTGGATCAAGATAAGACCATATGCTTAGGAGAATATTCCCAAGAGTATGGATATTCCTTTAGCTTTTTGACTTTATTTGACTTTTAGCGTAGTAACTTGTGTTACTCCAATAATTAGTAACTTTACTTTGTAACTATTTCACAAGTATATAAATTAGGAGTGAGGAGGTACTTATCATCCTTTCATTTGCAATTATCTCTCTCTCATTGAGTTCTCTAGTGAGCAAGGTCCTGAGTCTTGGAGTGTTAGCCTTGGAAGAGTATGATGGAGTTGAGGTTCTTTACCTTCTTAGTCCATGGCATGCTACCATAATAGCCATTAGAGATTCATCTTCAGTGAGAGACAAGCCGGCTCATATTTTTGGTTCCATTACTTAGACCTCTCTAGAAGGTAAGGTAATGTTCTACGTACAATTTTATATTAGATAGAAGGAGGCTATGAGAGCTCACTTGGAGAGAAAATTAGAGGATAGAGGGATCAACTTATGTTAGAGAACTTGGACCCATTTGTATACCATATAGTTCATTATGATGTATTTGAGGTGATTTTGTATATCTTGTACATATGAGAGGATTTGAAGAGATTGTGCAAAGTGGATTGCAAATTTTGAGGATTACAATGATTTGGGGCAAAATACAAAGTTTGAAATCTGCACTTGAAATTTCTACACATGATAGCTTGTGTTGTCCTTCAATTAGCACACTTGAAATTATTGTGAGAGCTACTATGTGCATTGGGCTAGAATTTTTGAAAGTTGATAGGGTAAACTGCTTCCCAACTACATGCTTTCTCAAAAATTGTACAAAGTCTGCCATTTCTTCAATTTTCAATGGATTGTTTTTAAACATTCCAAGAAAATTTAGTGCATTTTATTCTATTGACACAAAAATTAGAGAGAAATCATTCTTGACGAAGAGTTATAAGTTTTTAAACTGAGGGGGGTGGTTTTCAAACCAAATCTGAAATATGTGTGCTGAATAGAAAGATTCCTAGGCCAAATGGCTTGATAAAAAGATCTGAAATTTTACAAAGAGAGATGCCTTAGAGTTGTGATGAAGTGTGAAAAATTTCAAAGAACTATGATATACCAATTGAGATATTTGAGTGACATTGTGAGGAAGGGTTGATTCTACAAAGTTGAGACCTCATGCATGAGGAATGTGAGAGCAACAAAAAGCATATTTGAGTGTTTAGACTCATCTTGGGAACAAGGAGGATCATCAAGAGTGGAAATTGAGACTATGCAAGGTTCTCCAAAGGTTTGAGGTGATTATAGGGGTGGATTTGAGGAAAAGAGAGTTTAAAATAGAATTTGAAGAGAGTGTTGAGAGGATCCAAAAACCTACACCACTTGGAGGAAAGAGTGAGTCTAAGTGCTTTTTATATGGAGAGAAGAGACATAAGGCAAGTTCATGCCCATTGACCTTTGAGGGAAAGGAGAGGATTATTTGACTTGGGTTTGCATGTTGGACCTTCTTCACCAAGATAGGGAGGGAGAAGATCTAAGACCAAGGAGTTATGTGAGGTTTGTGGAGTGGAAGGACTTCCAAAAGGACATGAGTGTAGTGGAATAAAAGCACTTTTTTAGACTTGGTGAAGAATCTTGGAGAGATTCTTAGTACAACTATAGAAATACTACCACCTTCATCAGCTAGTTCTCAAGATTGGTGATGGAGATAATCTTTCAACTTATGGATAAACTATCTATGAGTGTTTGATTAATATGTAGTCTAGGATTTGATGTTGCTATAGAAATCTTGGAGAAAACTGAAATTTTTGTGTTCCCTAGGGTAGATTAATCTCAAATAGTATTAGTCATGTACATACTCTATTAGTTATAGAGATAGAAAAGCAAAAAATTGGAGAGAAAAGAAAGATAGTGAGAGGATAAGATGAGGAAACTTCCAATTTTCTTTGGCAAGGATGGAGAAGATATGGAGGCTTTTGTGAGAGACTTCAAGAGAGCTTGCATAGGAAACAATGAGAGGAGGAAGAATGAGTGGGCCTCATTATTACCAAATTTCTTTGAGGATGCAACACTTACATGGTATGAGTCAGAATACCAAAAGAAAGAAAGGAGAGATGGGCAAGAAGAGCCTTGGGGGAGTTTGACTTCAACACTCATTGAGAAATTTCTTCCAAATGAGAATAATGTGAGATTGATGAGTGAGGTTACCTTCCTCAAACAAAGAAATAGAGAGAAAGTGAGAGTCTATGTAGAAAGAGTGAAGAAGTTAGAGTCCAAATTTTGCATAGTGTTAAGGAAGGGTGGAGATGATGTGGAGATTACTATGATTGGCATAGGAACCATGCTCACCAAGAGTGGAGGGTTGAGACCACAAATAAGAAGCAAAGTGAGGTATGAAAAACCTTCTTCCAAGGTTGAAGCTATCAAGATTGCAGTTTGTTGATTGGTTGAACTTCTTCAATCTACATCAACTTCTTTGTTTCCAAGAGGCTCTCATAGGAAGAAACTTGGTCTCCCTTGCAATAGGTGGTATGATGATAATTGAAAAATGGCAAGGATCAAAGCTATGGATAGGTCTCTTGATCAGATTGCACAAAATCAGGCTTTTGTTTCATACAAAAAGTTGGTGAAGTGCAAAAAGTGGGCATTTTTGAGACTCAAGGGGGTTGAGTTGAGCATTGAATTGAAGAGCAATCCCAAGGATTTTTGGAAGAAGGTAACCATCAGATCTCCATCTCCATCGCTGGACCTGAATGAGCTTTGTGACTATGTGAAGGATCTGTACTTTTTCACTGATGCTCCAAGCATGGCACCTTGCCTTGGATCTGCTCTCACCATCTCCAAAGCTGATGTCAAGTACCAATTGAAGAAGTTGGCCAATGGTAAGGCTGAAGACCTTGATGGACTATGTGTTGAAATTTTGAAGTGGGGCGGCAGCCATTTTATTGCAGTACTCACTTCTCATTTGAATGAGGCAATCAGGTATGGCTTTCTTGATAGATGGTGCTTCAAGAAGGTAGTTCCTATTCACAAGTCCGGCCAGAGAGATGTTGTCACCAATTACCATACCATACTTGTTGGTAGTGTCTTTGCCAAGTTGTATGGTCAAATTTTGGAGTCGAGGTTGAGCACTTGGGCTGAAAAGTAAAAAATTTGAGCTAAGTGCCAAGCTGGTTTTAGATCAGGCTTTAGTACTTTGGACCACCTATTGGTACTCCATGTTTTGTGGTGGAAATCTAAGGGTGTTGGAGAGCTCTCTATGTTGCATTTATTGATTTCAGGAAGGCCTTTGATAAGGTGCTGAGGAAATCTCTAAGTGAGAGACTCACTGAAGTGGGTGTTTCATCTGATCTGATTGGTGCTATCTCTAGACTCTATGAGAAATTGATTGTGAAACTTGCATCTTTGAGCTCTCAAGATGTCCTTAGCACAAAGGGTGTGATTCAAGGCTGGTCTCTATCTCCAACTCTGTTTGGAATCTTCATCAATGATCTAGAGAGTCTACTCATGGAAGCTGGAGCTACTGGTGTACAGGTTGGCTCCTTGATGATACATGCACTCCTTTATGCAGATTATGTAGTGCTCCTCTCCACAAATCCACAGAGTTTATAGAAGCTGTTGGATTCTCTACTTTGCTTTTGCAATCAAACAAAGATGGAGGTGAACCTTGACAAGTCCAAGGTGATTGTGGTGGGTTCTAAATGTGTCACACCTTTCTTTTTGATGGACAACAATTGGAGCAAGTTTCTTCTTATAAGTACTTGGGCCTTGAGTTTTCTCATGACTATAGTTGGTCTACTTGTGTGAAGATGAGAATCAATGCATGGTTTAGAGCTTTGTATTCACTCATGAATCGCTCTAGACTTGCTCATCTTACCACATGGGAGTTGAAGAAGGTGTTGTCCAGATCTCTTGTGCAGCTGGTGGTTCTCTATGGTACTCATATTTGGGGTCCAAGTACTAAGAAGACATGGTCAAAAAAGGTGTAGAAAATTCAAAAACTGTTTTTGTGTGATAAACTTGGAGTGAGGACTCAAACTCCTTATGTATTGCTGCTTGGTGAAACTTGGTTTTTGCCTCTTGAGGCCAAAGCTTTGTTCTTGGCTCTCACATATGCCACTAAGGTGAGATCCATGGAGCATGAGAGACTTCCCTACCAAGCTTTTTGTGCCACTCTATCTATTGGTTGGTATACAGATCTGATTGCATGGGTCACAAGGTGGAATGTTTCTGAGCGACATTGGAGATTGGAGCCTATTGCACTTTGAGAGGTGATCAAGGAGCAGTTATTACTACACTTATGGCAACAACCCGGTACCAAGATGGTGTTCTATCAGCAGTTTGTAAATCCTATGTTGGTGTATTGTGAGCAAGATTATCTCTTGGCTAGGATCTCTACTTCACTTAGACATGTTATTGCTCAATATAGAACTAGTTCTCATAGACTAGATGTAGAACAAGGACCTTGGCAGCAGATAGAGCACTCCATGCAACTTTGCAAATTGTGTACTTTGAGCAAAGTTGAGGATGAGCACCATGTGTTTGTTGATTGCCCTTGTTACATGCAGATTAGAGTTAGACATCAGATTACTTGTAGTGATTTCTCAACTCTCTTATAGGTTGAAGCTTTAGCATTAGGGAAGTATATGATAGAGATTAGTTTATATCAAACCAATTTGTTACAGATTGGTCAGATGCCATAGGCTTTGGCCTAGGCTCACATTTCATGTGTTTTGTATTGTGTTTCCAACCTTTTGACTCTTTGAGTCTTCTGGACTTTATATTTAATTGTTTCATTGTTTCATTGTATGGAGTAGATTTTAAAAGGGGATGAGAGTGATTGGTGTTGAAGGAGGTTGTGCATCCTCCTCAAGGCTACAAGTATGGTGGAACTTCTGATACTTTGGTGGAAAGGGTTGCACCACAAGTAGTAGTTGCTTCAGTTCTTGCACCTCCACCAAAAGATCCACTTCAAACCATCACAGAACAACTTGCAAATCTCAAGATCAATGTGGTGCAACTATGGGAGAAGAGAGAGGTGGATCAGAATTTAGGGAGAGGGCATAGAAATTATGGAAACTATCCATATAGAGGAGGCCAAGTACCCAATAATTTCAATCATAGAAGTTGTTTTGGTTGTGGAGGAAGTGGCCACACCCAAAAGAATTGCCCAAATTCCACTTTCCATGGAAGAAAGTGTTATGAGGGAGGCAATAGAGGGAAAGAGGGAGGTAATGAAACCCAAGTTGCTCCTAATTCAAACAAAAGTAAGGAGATAACCTTTGTAAATGTGGTTGAGAGCAAGTATGAGAAGTGAGAGTGCTCAAACTTCAAGAGCTTAATTTGGAGCTTTTGGCACAAGAGAAAAAGAGAGCTCATTTTGCAAAGGATGTACACTCTTCTCAAGGATTTACTCCTAGCAAGGATAATCTTATGTCTACTAGGAGCACTCACACCTCAACACCATCAACAACAAAGACTCCAAGAAAGAAGTTGTGGATGGAGGACTTCTTGATCTCCAAGCAACAATAGAACTACAATGTGTTGGAGTATGTTGGTAGTCATATGGCTGACATCACAATGGGCTAATTGATTACTTTGAACCCTACATTGAGAAAGGAGCTTGAAGGTTGGTTTGAGTTCTACAACAAGTAAGAGGAAGAAGAAGGCAAAAACTCAAGTATCAATGGGGGTGGTGGATGCCAAACCATCACCATGGGAGGCATGTAAATATGCCTCCAAGATTGATGTGAGTGAATGATCACAACATCAAGGATGCATTGGATGATGGAGGATCAACAGTGAATGCCATGTCAAAAAGGTTGATGAAGAAGTTGGGTATGATATTGTAACAATATAGAGTTAGCAACGTAGTTAGTAAGGCTAATGAAGTATAATAAGCCAAATTAGCCCAAAATATTTTAGAAGCATCTAGGAAGTTTTTTGGGAAGTTTTTTGACTAGCTTATCTTGCATCCCAAGCAGGTAGCTTCTAGAAGCTTTCAACTAGCTTAGCTTGCACGCCAAGTAGACAACTTCTAGAAGGAAGCTTCTTGAAAAGCTTCCTGGTTAACTTGACTTACACTCTAAGAAAGTGGCTCAAGGAAGCTTCTTGAGAAGCTTCTCAAGGGCCTTGTATGCTACTTATAAATACCAAAGCCTAAGTTCATACTGGGCATTTGGAGTTTTCTCACATTCAAGTGTCCCCATGTGAGTTTCCATTATCTTATTTCTCTCCTTGGTCTTGGTCTTTTACATTGGTATCAAAGCAGGAATGGGATGGATGGAATTTATGGACCACCAAATCCACTTCCACCAAACCATTGGGATTTTTGTGTCCAAGTACTACCCAAACATTGTTTCACACAATTCATCACTTCACACTTTGGATAAGATTTTTAGCATATGATCACCATATCTGAGGAACCCTTGGTGCTTCCGGTTGTAACTTATGGAGAATGGTGGATATGTTGCTTTTGTGTGTTAATAAATTAGATAAATATAGGGGTGGTGTGATAGAGTAGCAACCATGGTGGCAATGCCCGATGTTATCCTTGCTATGCAACAACAAATCAAGCACCTTACTTGATCGTTGGATGAACAAGATCTTTGACGACAAGAGCACGTAGAGAGAGTACCAGTCCAAGAAGGAGATCATCAAATCTGATTCTCTAAACCCAAGGTATTTGAAGGCAAGAATCTCTCGGGTGCAGTGGAGAATTTTGTGTTTGATTGTGAACGTTATTTTGAAGCTACCAATCTGCAAGATGAGCAAAAGTATATTCTCTTGGCTTCTAGCCAATTGGATGGAGTAACAAAGCTATGGTGGAGATTCCGAGTAGAGCAAGCTTAATGATAAATTTTTGCACCAATCTTGACGTGTGTAGAATTCAAGAGTGAAATAATTAGTTGGTTCCAAGCTATAAATGCCACATGATTTGCAAGGGATAGGTTGGCAGAGTTGAAACAAATTGGCTCTGTAAGAAGTTACATCACGTAATTCTAGAACACCATCTTGCAAATTATAGATATATTAGAAGGTGAAGCTCTAGATTGATTTGTGAGGGGTTTGAAGTCAAGAGGTAACCATACGAGAGCCACAATACTTGGAGGAAGCCATGCGGTTGGCCAAACATTTTGATTCCTTAGTTGCAACAACTTGGTCTTGACCTGTGAGCCGGCCAGTCTCTCACTCATGATGAACCTTTGATGGCTATTATGGTAGTGTATCATGACTAAGAAGGCAAGGAACCCCAAATCCATCATACTCCTCCAAGGTTAACACTCCAAGACTCAAGACATTGCTCACTAGAGAATTTAATGGGAGAGAGATAGTTGCAAATGAAAGGATGATGAGTACCTCCTCATCTCTTGTTTATATACTTGTGAAATAGTTACACACTAAAGTCACTATTTACCAAAGTAACTCAAGTTACTAGGCTAAAAGTCAAGTAAAGTCAAAAAGTATAAAGGAGTATCCATCTACATGGGTATATTCCACTAAGCATGTGATCTTATCTTGACCCAACAAATACATCAAGGATTCCTTCACATGGGCTATCCTTGGACTATAGAAGAATCCAAGACAAAAAGGCTTACAGGCCCAAGAATTCCCAACTCTTTCCTCAAAGCCAAACACCTAGGAATAATACCAAGTCAACACACTAGAATCCAAAATAGTGGTGCTCATCTTTTCCACTTCCTCTAAAGTAAGGTCCCCTCTATCTTAGCTATGACCAACTTTAGCTAATCATGACTAATATAGAACTATTATTTATCTATATAAATAATATCTCTCAAGTACTTATTATACGAAGCTAAATATCACAATACCACACACATGCACAAATGGGTGTTATAGACCTTGACCTCCACAAAACCTACCGGTACACTACACATGAGTGGAAGATCCGACACCAATGGAGATTGATGTTATTCAATGGAGATCACTTGGTATTGTAGATAGAGAGAAACTGTGAAAAATGGTGGTTATTTTTATTGTTGTCAATTGGGACATTGCATTGCTTAATGTCCACTCAAGAATGAGCGACCTCAACAAGTTGCCCAAATAGAGTTTGTGGAGCGGAATGATCAAGGAAATGAAGAATCCTAGTAGGAGATTTTGAGCCACCTATTAGGAGCTTGATTAGTTCCAATGGGATTGAAGGCTCGACCTATGCAAGGTATGATATTTAATCAAGATTGTAGGATTTTGGTTGATTTTGGAAGTTCAGAGAATTGCATGATTATGCAAGTAGCAAAGGAATTGAGTATTCCTATCAAGCCAATAAGTGGAAGTAGATTGATGATGGTGGATGGTAGAAAGGGTTTTGCATTTTGTACCTTGCATCCTATTACTTTCAAGATTGGGAAGGAGTATTTGGAGTGTATGAGGTTTGGAGTGGTACCTCTAAACTGCAATATCATTCTAGGATTACCTTGGCTTGAATGTTATAAGGTTGAATTTGATTGGACCCAACAACAAATTCAAATACAACACCAAGGTAAGAATTCCCAATTAGGTTGTCTGACATCTTTAAGTAAGACACCTAAAAATAGTCAATCCCAAGATGGGAAGTTTGTCAAGAAGGTAGCCATAGAGCAAGCCTTGAAGAGAGATGAGTCCCAAGATGGGATGTTTACCAAGAAAGTAGCCATGGAGTAAGCTTTGAAGAAAGATGAGTCCTTAGATGGGAAGTTTGTTAGTGAAGCAACCATAGAGCAAGGTTTGGAGAAAGATAAATCTGTTTTTGTGGTGTGGATCAAGCCAATTGCACAAGGACAATTTGAGGAGGGCATAGAGCCTCATCAAGCAATGGTTGATCAGATAGTTCAAGAGTTTGTGGATGTGTTTTGGGATGATCTGCCAAAGGAATTACCCTCTGATCATGGTATGCCCTTCAAGATTGAGTTATTGTCAAGGAGTACTCTAATGAGTAGACCAATCTATCGGCTCACACCAAAGGAGTTTGAGGAGTTGCAAACAATACTTATGGAGTTGTTAGAGAAGGACTTCATACAACATAGCACCTCTCCTTAGGGAGCACTGATACTATTCATTTTGAAGAAGGATGGAGGACTTTGTTTTTGTATTGATTACCATGGGCTCAATAAAAAAATAGTGAATGCATATCCCTTGCCTCAAATCAATGACTTGCTTGATCAATTGAGTGGAATATGATACTTTTCCAAGTTGGATCTTCACAATAGCTATTGGAAAATCTCCATTGATAGGGAGGATGTGCAAAAGATTACCTTTTGTACAAGGTATGGGTATTTCAAGTGGAGAGTTTTACCTTTCGGGCTCACTAATGGTCTAGCAGTCTTCATGGATCAGATGCATTGGGTGTTGGATGGACTATTGGATTGATATGTGGTGGTGTTCTTGGATGATATATTAATCTATAGTAAGACAAAGATAGAACACATGAATCATGTGCAAGAAGTCCTAAGACAACTACAACAATGGAAATTTTACTGTAAGAAGTCAAAGTGTGCCTTTTGGCAAAAGGAAGTTACCTTCTTGAGTCACAAGATCTCATCGGAGGAGATCAAGATGGAAGAGGAGAAAATCAAGGTCATTATTGATTGGCCTACTCCAAAGGATGCAACAAAAGTATGGGCATTTAATGGATTGGCTAGTTTTTATCGACGATTCATCCATTATTATGCTCATGTGGTTGCACCATTGGTTGACCTCTGGAGGAAGAACTTGAGCTTCTAGTGGACCACCAAGCATGAAAAAGCATTCCAAAAGTTAAAACATATGGTGTCTTCAAGGCCCATTCTTCAACCATATGATCCTCAACTACCTTGCATGGTTGATTTTGATACTTCTAACTTTGTAATTGGAGCCGTGTTGCAAGAGGAATTCCTAGATAGACTACATCTCATTGTCTTTGTGTCTTGGTGACTAAATACAATTGAAAGAAATTACTCTACTCAAGATCAAGAACAACTTACAATGGTATATGCTACCAAGGTATGGAAGCATTATCTCTTAGGAAAATAAGTGATCATGCAAATTGATCACAAACTATTGTTGTAGACCTTACACTTGAAACACATGAAGAGTCAACATCATCAATTGGAGGAACAACTCCAATTGTTTGACATCAAACTTGAGTACAAACCAGGTTGGTTCCATGTCATCCATGATGCTCTATCACAACAACCTGATTTGAAGTCTCTTCCTCTCATCACGACAACAATTCTGATGGTGTCAATTGACTCCAAGGTCCAAAACAAGTTTTGATTAGCTCTACAACAAGATCCCTTCTTCCAAATGGTACATGGTCATCTTATAGTATGCGACAAGGAGTACAACACCTTCTCCTTCAAGGAAGACCTTTTATTCCATGAGGATTGGATCTATGTTCCAACCAAAGGTGATCTCCAACCTATACGCCTTCAACAAGCCCATGATTTACCAATAGCTGGTCACATGGGTGTAGAAAAGACCTTGGGTACCCTCCAGCATTGATGGTGGTGGCCCAACATGACACAAGATGTTCAAGAGTTTGTCCAATTGTGTGAGAGCTGCCAACGTAACAAGGCCAACAACCAAAAGCTGAATGGACTCCTTCAACCACTCCACATTCCATCTGCTCAATGGGAACACATGAGCTTGGATCTCATCACATCCTTGCCCAAGACAAAGCAAGTACATACAACAATCGTGGTGTTTGTGGATAAGCTTAGTAAGCAAATCCACTTGGCACCAACCTTTGATATTGTGGATGCTCCAACCTTAGCGCAAATCTACTTTGACAATATCTTCAAGCATCATGGGATGCCACGTTGTCGTGTTGTGGTTTGCATAGCCTATAAAAAAGTGACTTATCATAGTTTATCTTGACATTAATGGAGTAGGTTGTATGGTAGATCCGATGGATGAGATGTTACCATGTGAGCAATCTATGTACATGCATATGATTGACCACATGGGTTACAATCTAATCATGTTTGAGGGCTCTAATGAATATAGATGAGGGTGAGTGGAGAGACAGAGGGAGTTTTTAGTTGAGGAGTCTCAAGAGGGAGGAGGACATTGGGAGTGAGAGTTGTAGCAGTGCACAAGTGGTAGAACATCAGAGGAAGCATTTGAGCATACTTGTGATCTGCCATTCCCAAATTCTTTTCTCATTAGGCTTCAGATTTTACACCAAGACGGCTTATGAGACTAGATGGTAGCACATTTTGGGGCGGTGTTCATGGAGTCGTTGATGGGAAACCCATATCCTATCATCCTTCTGGTGCTTACGTATGAAAATGTCTAGGACTTGACAATCTATGTGCTTCTATACTTGGGGAATGCATGAATTTCTTGCTCATAAGATTCAAGGTGGAGTTGTGTGGTCCATTTGTCAAAAAGTGAAGAAACTACAAGATAAATTTCCAAGAGATTGGGTTGCAAGAGGAGGAGTCTAGAGTTTTTTGACCATTGAGGGAGTTAGGCAAAGGCATTCAAGGAGTGAAGACCATGGTTGGAAAGAAGAGCTAACAGGCTACAATCTGAAGACAGAAATCACACAATTTGAGATGATTTTGACAAGGTTATTATCAATTTAATCAAGGGGGGTAGAGTTCATATCCTAGAGCACAAAGTAGGCAATTGAGAGAGCTTCTTGAGACATTTTTACTATCTGTCAATGGGTATGGAAAGTAGACAAAGTGCTTACAATATTGAATGCAAGAAATTTGAGTTTTGGATCAATCTCAAATCAGATCTAATTGATTGAAGTTGAAGCTTTTTGGGATGTAAGGTGTTGGAAAAGAGTTAATGATTAGGTTTGGAGTTTTGGTCACTTCCCAAGTTGTGATTCAGATTATCTTATGAAAATTTCCAATGTTGTTGGTGGGTATGGTTTGCACCTTTGTATCAAGGTTTTCATGTAAATTCTCAAATAGAGAAATCAAGGTCTTGGATCAAGTATACCTGAGTCTATAGAGCTCACAAGTTAGCCGAGCTCAAGAATTGATCCACATCTAGGGATTGGGGTTTTAGTAGTCCATAAAACTTTGCAGAGTGTTAAACAAGAGCACAACAACTACTATGGAAAATTCAGTTGGCTTTGGACTCATATAGAGTGAGATCTGATGCAAAAAGTTTTACTAAAAAGATTGTTGTAAGCTCAGAGGAGTACTTCTTTCTTCAATCATAATTGAATGTCAATTCTCTCACTTTTGTGACTATGATTAATTGAGAGTTCAGATTTCCAGAGTGTTTTTTGAGGTTTAAGTGTACATCTGATTTATAAATCAGGGGAAAGTTGGCAAGAACTAGGGGCAAAACCCTAAAATACGGATTTCAAAATTAGAGTGAAAGTTGTGAAACATTTGGCCAACTTTGAGAGCTTGTCAAGGGAGCTGTAGTGATCTAATTGAGGTCTATTTTATATCATTAAAAAGCTTATCTCATAGGATTTCCATTGAATTCTGGAACTCTTGAATCCAAGCTACAAAAAAAATTATGGTTATATGAGCTACGTAGAGTTTTCCCCATCAAGAATACATAGGAATTCTCCACTTAGAGTAGAAAATTGTGGAGATTTGAAGTTCAGATTGGAGGAGACTTGGAGTACAGGTTGAAATGAGCTTGATTACAGAGCAAGAAGGCTCTCAAGATCTTTTCCAACAAAAAGTATAGATAGTTGTTGCTATATTCTTGTGATTGGATCCTCTCTATGCTTGTCTACTTGTTTGTATGCCCAATGGGTTTGGATTGGTGTGTGAGTGTTGCGCTTAGGTTATTTCCTTCTAGGAGTGTTGTGTATTTCTCCTTGGTAATGCTAGAGGTGATGACCAGCAGACCAAGAGTACGTGTTTTGATGATAGGTTATGTTACCCATCATTTATCCTTCCCAATAGCAAAAATACTAGTTATAGAGATAAGGGTTCCAATGGTTAGGTAATGCATGTGTTCAGATGAGTAGTTATAGGTTTACCTATAGCCTCTAATCTATAGTCTCCAGCTAGGCACCCTATGTGTTCTTAGAGAGAGAAAGGAATAGTGCGATAGAGTGTACTCATCCTAACCGTGATCCTTGATTCATCAGGAAGTTTTGGCAAGCACTCTTCTAGATACTCAACACCAAGCTTGCTTTGTCCATGGCCTATCATCCTCAAATTGATGGATAAACCAAACATGCAAATCATACCTTGGTGGATATGCTGCATGCCTTCGTCAATGTCCACCATACCAATTAGGATGAATGTCTTGCAACTACAAAATTTGCCTACAATAATTCCAAATAGGCAAGCATGGGATTTTCTCCTTTCTTTCTTAATTTTGGCCAAGATCTGCTTGTTCTTGATTCTCTTCTTGCTCCTCCTCCATCTCTGGTCCCTCCTTCTTCAACCTTCTTGACCACCATATCCCAATCTCTCCAACAAGCCAAATCTCACCTCTTTGTTGCTCAAAATTGTCAGAAATAATATAAAAACCACCATCATTGTGATCCCCCCTTTGAAGTTGGTGATAAAGTCATGCTATCCTCTAGTAACTTATCCCTCCCACTTGATACTCAAGTTTGCAAACTTGCCTTTAATTAGATAGAACCCTTTGATGTCACCCAAATCATCTCTCTTGTTGCTTATCAACTTGCCTTACCTTGTCATATACGCATCTACCCTATCTTTCACATTTCCAAGTTGAAACCCTTTGTTCCTAACCTATCTTCTTTTTCCTCTTGTCTAACCTCCTCCTCCTCCTCCCATCCCTATTAATGATCACAAGGAGTACAAAGTTGATTGTATCCTTGCACGTTGTCACATTCAACAAGGACGCCGCCAACAAGGTCCTTTGGAAAGGGTATCCCCTTCATGATGCCACATAGGAACCTCTTTCTCACCTCCAAAATGCATAGATGACCATCCAAGATTTTGAACCTTTAATGGTGACGAGGACGTCACCAACTAGCAATGGGCAAATATGTATCAATATAGAGTTAGCAATGTAGTTAGTAAGGCTAACAAAGTAAAGAATAAACCAAATTAACCTAGAATATTCCAAAAGCATCTATGAAGCTTCTTGGGAAGCTTGCTGACTAGCTTAACTTGCACCCCAAGTAGGTAGCTTCTAGAAGCTTCAAACTAGCTAGCTTGCATACCAAGTAGGTGGTTTCTAGAAGGAAGCTCTTGAGAAGCTTCTTGGTTAACTTGGCTTGCACTTTAAGAAAGCGACTCAAGGAAGACTCTTGAGAAGCTTCTCAAGGGCCTTGTATGCTATCTATAAATACCAAAGCCAAAGCTCATGCTTGGCATTTGGAGTTTTTCCACATTCAAGTGTCCCTTTGTGAGTTTCCATTCTCCTATTTTTCTCCTTGATCATAGTATTTTCCAGATACCTTCCAAACCTTCAACATGTTTGGTGAGCATGGCAAACAAGCAACAAGTTAGACTAGTAGGAGGTGGATAAGATGGTAGTTTCAATTATGGGAGTTCAAAATCTCATGACTTTCCAAGTCTTGAAGGATTCAAGCTATGAATTACTTCTTGGGAAGCCATGGTTGAGAGCAACAAGCACAATTGATTGATGCACAAAGAGTATTTGAGGATTGGGCCATCAAACCATAAAGTCATAATTCCTATGACTTACACCACCATAAGTGGTGATAGGTGCATAATGGACCTATCAACCACATTTTACTGCATAGATTGAGTCTAGCACAATGTTAGGAGCGGCTCAAGTACCCAGATAATGATGACAATGCGGAAGAGTGTAGTGGAGTAGAGTATCTATCAAAGATCATTTGTTCCTTACTATTCCAATTGAAGAAGAAGAAGGAGGAGGACCTGAAGAAAGATTATCTAGAGGTGAAGAATGAGCTATAGGTAGTGCAGTATCTGAGCAAAGAAGTCTTGAAGTTGAAGGAGAGATTAATCCAAGGAAAGGAAGAAGCCAAAGTATTTTGGGGTTGATGTGGTACTTTGGAGTCAAAGTTTTGAGAATTTGTAGGCAAGTTTTGAGAAGCAAAGGAGCAATTAAGGACGTCAAGAAGAAGAATTGAAGGAACAAAAGCATTCAAGAAATCAAAGAGTGAGTTCAATGAAGTGCAATGCAAGGTGATACACTCCAAGGTGATTGAAGTGGTAAGTGAACACGAGTTGGAGAGATTGAGAAAGGTTGCAGTAGAGGATCGGGCTTGGTAGTGTTAGTTGATAGATAAGAGTCATGAGGAGGAGAGGTTGCAAGTCTGATGAGAAGGGTGGAGACTCAACTTGTTCAATATATGGAGGAGAAAGAAGCATGACAGCAAATTTTGAAGACAAGTTAAAGATGTATCAAAATGAGTTGGAACTAGAGTGGAATTGAGAGAAGATAGTTCCGAGGAAGACATCAAAGGTAGTAGGAGAGATCATCAAGAGAGTAAAGGTGATGTTGAGTACTGAGTCAAAAGTGAAGATGGAAGAAGCAAGACTACACAAGTTGAAGTTTCTAGTGTAAGAGATAAGGAAGAAGAAGGTGAAGGACATTGACATGAATAAATTGTTGATTTGATTGAGAGAGAGAGTAGATAGAAAAATGGTAGAAGTAGGAGAATATGTTAGTCTCAAGTTATATCTAATTAAAGCAAAATTTGAAGAAATTTGTAGTAGTTTGAAGGTAGAAACCTGAGGCAAAGCAGTGGAGATAGGAGTGCAGGTGTATTTGGGTGAGTTACTTGAGTCATTTGAAGAAGTTAGAGTAGAACAAAAGAATGTAATTAGTAGAGTCATGACTTCAATTTTAGTTCAAACTAAAGATAGGATAGAAATAGAAGAAGTTGTAGTTGAACCCAAAGTAGAGGAAGCAATTGAAGTTACATTAAGTGTAGAAGCCAAAGTAGAAGTAGACATTGGATCAGATTAGTACTTGATTTGAGATTTGAAAAGGCAGATATGTAGAAGTAGAATGTCATTTTTGGATCTATAGGTTAGTAACATAGTAGTTGGAGTGGTTTAGGTAGTCTAGATACCTATTGAGTGCCCTACCTATTTAAAGGAGGCATTTGCAATGAGTTGTTCAATTCTAAAGTTGAGTAAAGCAAAGTGCTAGAACTCAATGCTTGTCATTTTAGTTTAATTCCAAGTATCAATCTTGTGTGTGTGTGTGTGTGTGTATGTGTGTTTGTGAATGTTTGGAGAAGTTCAAATTGCAAGTTTGAGTGTGTAAGATGTTGGATTTTGCAGCTCTGGTTCCATTTTGTGTGTTTGATCTTGAGTGGAATGCAACCAAGGCAATGCCTTGATAAATTTGTGAGGAATTTTAGTGTTGGTAGTATTTTTATTTTATCATCACAACATTGAATGATGGGAAATAATTTTGATTGAGGAATTTATGCCTTTAGTGGAAGTGTGGAACTCAATTCTAAGGCAAAATTATTTTGTGGTAAAGTAAACTTCTTTGAGAAAATTGAATCATCACAATCAAGATTAATTTGGAAAATTTTGATAGATTGTGATTATGGGTGTAAATAATTTGTGACAAGATTGTGATTCAATGCTTGTTATTCTCTTTTGGGTGTTTTTTCTACCTATGATAACCCAACAAGTATCATTTTTATGGTAATGAATAAGTAAGTTTGTTCTCACAAAGATACTAATGAGAATTGGTCATATATAAAGTAAACAATAACAATGTAGTTCTTCTTGAGTTCTTCGTTAGCATCATAGATAGAAACTAGACCTAGAAGAGAGTAACAGACACTAATTTGCAATCTCGTCACAAATTACACTCATAATCACAACTTCATCAAATCTTTCCAAACAATGTTGATTGTGATGATTCAGATTTTCTCAAAGAAGGCTTCTTCACTATGAAACAACTTCATCTCAAAATTGTGTTCCACCCCTCCACTAAAAGCAAAACTTCCTCAATCAAAATTGCTTTGCATCAAACCCATGTTGCACTCCTAAATGAAGAATACTACCAACACTACAATTCCTCATAGATCTATCAAGGCATTGCTTTGATTGCTATCCATTCAAGATCAAACAAAAGAATGAATTCAACATTGTGGAATCCAATATCCAACAAGCTCACTAGCTTGCACTTCAAAATTCTCCAAACACTCACAAACACACACATAAGATTGATACTTGGAACCAAGTTGAAACAACAAGCACAGAGTTATAGTACTTTGCTTTGCTCAACTTCAAAAATACAAATGTTGAACAACACATTGTGAATGCTTCCTTTAAATAGACAGAGCACTTAATAGTTACTAACAAAAAAACAATTCTACAACAACTTTACCAACCTATCTACCTCCTTATTCTCTAACCAAATCTTCTCTAACATCTCAAGCAACTCACCTAAAGATACCTGCAGTCTTACTTTTATGACTTTAGACTTCTTATTTGCCTTTATCTCACTATGAAGTCTATCTAAGTCTGATCTAACAATATCTAATATGAGATAGACATTGTCTCCTACCTCTAACACTTTCCTATATACTTGATCTCTTAGACAAATCAGCAGATTGTTCAAGTCTACCTCCTTTGGTTTCCTTCTTCTTGTCTCCTACAGCGACAACTTCAATTTGTGCAACCTCAGTTCTTCAAACTTAACCTCAATCTTAGTACTCAACATTGCTTTCAACTCCTTCACAGTTTCTCTTATTGCATCCGACTCCACAGTTAGAACTATCTTCTCCTTACTTCTCTCTACTTCCAATTCATTCCAATACATCATCCACTCATCCTTGAATTTGGCCTTCAGTGCCTCCTTCTCTTGCACATACTAGACCAATTGACCTTTGACTCCTCTAAGCAGCCCATGCAATCATTCTTCCTTTGATTACAATTTTTCAACTCTTGTTGCACGTCTTGATTTTTCTTTGTTGTGCTCTTCTTCAAACTATCAAAATCTTGCTCCATTATTGCCACAATTTCCTTTGAGTGTATGACTTCTAACCAAACATCAACAACTTCTTGCTTCATCTTCTCAATCAATGCATCTTGCTCTTTTATCTCATCACCATGGTTCAGGAAGTTCTCATGCAAAGTATCCAAGCTTTTCCTCCAAAGAACTGCTTCAACCCAAAGTTCTTTGGCTTCCTTCTCTCCTTGGGTTAGCTTACTCCTTAACTCCAAAGTCTCCTCACTCCTTTGCTTAACTACTTCCAACTCATCCTTCACTTCCGGATGATACTTCAATAGCTCTGCTTTCTTTTGCTGTAGATGTACCAATAAAGGACATACAATCTTTGATAGATATTCATCTCTGATATATCTTTCTTCATTGTCTTGGATGTCTTTGTCTTTGGTAGGCACTTCTTTGGCTAGTGCCTTACCCAAAAGACGTGATCTTTGTATCTTCAATGTCTTGCACTCCAAGCTCTCCTCTTTGTTTTTGGCTTTGCTTGGTCCTACAATACAACTTACATGCTTCTCTTTGTTCTGTCTGCTCTTGGAAATACCAAGGCAACCTCTCCTACTTGTTCATCTTCCAACTCGATTGCCGGAAAATCCAAACACGACTCATCTCCTCCTTCCATGCGGTGTCAGGGAACTTTTTTGGCCTCAAGAGTGCACCGGGCACCGGGCACCTGGTCGCTTGTGCTCAGCTTGTCTTTATTGTAGTTGATTTAGAGTTTCTCGTAGACTATCATTCTCTTCCTATTCCTTGTGTGTTGGAAATCTCAGCTCTATAAGAATTTGGGGTTTTCTCTGTTTCTTGAGGTTGGGTTTCTCAAGGGTTTGTGTTTGTTCTTGGCCTTCACAAAATTGGCTAGCTCATGCTATTTCAGCTATGGTTTTGGATCCAACAGTTCCTAGAAATGGCTGGGAATTTTACAAACAACAAATAGTTTCTATTCAGGCTCAACCCGGCACCTAGACTACTGAATCAAACCATTCATATAGATGGACTGAGAGCTCTTAAAATGGAGCTTCCTCAATGCTACTCACAACTCAAACACACCACCGTCTCAAGATTTGTCATTCATAAAATTTCAGCTGCAAGGTTCACAAGTTTGGACTGGAACACCCATATGTGCATGTGTGTGGTATTGTGATATTTAACTTGGTATTACAAGTATTTAAGAGATATTATTTATATAGAGATAAAGGATGGTTCTATATTAGTCATGGTTAGCTAAATTTAGTCATAGCTAAGATAGAGGGGACCTTACTTTAGAGGAAGTAGAAAAGATGAGCACCACTATTTTGGATTTTAGTGTGTTGACTTGGTATTATTCCTAGGTGTTTGGCTTTGAGGAAAGAGTTGAGAACTCTTGGGCCCGCAAGCCTTTTTGTTTTGGATTCTTCTTTAGTCCAAGGATAGCCCATGTGAAGGAATCCTTGACTTAGTGGTTGGGTCAAGATAAGACCACATGCTTAGGGGAATATGCCCATGTGAATGGATATTCCTTTCTACTTTTTGACTTTACTTGACTTTTAGTCTAGTAACTTGAGTTATTACGGTAATTAGTAACTTTGGTACGTAACTATTTCACAAGTATATAAGCAAGGGGTGAGGAGGTACTTATCATCCTTTCATTTACAACTATCTCTCTCTCATTGAGTTCTCTACTGAGCAATGTCTTGAGTCTTGGAGTGTTAGCCTTGGAGGAGTATGATGGAGTTTGGGTTCCTTGCCTTTTTAGTCCATGGTGCGCTACCATAATAGCCATTAGAGGTTCATCTTGAGTGAGAGACAGATCGGCTCACATTTTTGGTTATGTTGCCGGGACCTCTCTAGAAGGCAAGATAATATTCCGCGTTTAATTCTACATCAGTCAAAAGGAGGCTATGAGAGCTCACTTGGAGAGAACATTAGGATAGGAGAGGGCTGAACTTATGTTAGAGAACCAAGATCCATTTGTATGCCCTGTAGTTCATTATGATGTCTTTGAGGTGATTTTGTACATCTTGTACACATGAGAGGAATTGGAGAGATTGTGTGAGGTGGATTGCAAATTTTGGGGATTAAGGTGATTTTGGGCAAATCTCAAGTTTGGATCTAGGCTTGAAATTTCTACACATGATAGCTTGGGTTATCTTTTAGTTAGCACACTTAAAAATATTATGAGAGCTACTATGCGCACTGGTCTAGAATTTTTGAAAGTTGATAGGGTAAAGTGCTCCTGCAACTACATGCTCTCTGGAAAATTGTACAGAGTTTGCCATTTCTTCAATTTTCAGTGAATTGTCATGAAACTTCCCAAGAAAATTCAGTGCATTATATTCTACCTGCTGCCACAACAATTAGAGAGAGATCGTTTTTGCACAGGGCGTTATGAGCTTTTGAAGTGAGGGGGGTGGTTTTCAGACCAAATCTGAAATTTATGTGCTGAATAGGAAGGTGTCTAGGCCAAATGGCTCAATGAAAAGATCTGAAATTTTGCAAGGAGGGACGCCCTAGAGTTGTGATCAAGTGTGAAAAATTTCAGATGACTGTGACATATTGGTTGGGAGATTTGAGTGACATTGTGAGGAAGGGTCAATTCTACAGAGTGGAGATCTCATGCATGAGGAGTTTGAGATCAACAAAAAGCATGTTTGAGTGTTTAGATTCATCTTGGGAACATGGAGGGTCATCAAGAGTGGAAATTGAGATTATGCAAGGTTCTCCAAGGGTTTGAGGTGATTGTAGGGGTGGATTTGAGGAAAAGAGAGTTTACAATAGAATTTGAAGAGAGTGTTGAGAGGATTCAAAAACCTACACCACTTGGAGGAAAGAGTGAGTCTAAGTGCTTTCTATGTGGAGAGAAGGGACATAAGGCAAGTTCATGTCCATTGACCTTTGAGAGCAAGAGATTGAGGGAAAGGAGAGGCTTACTTGACTTGGGTTTGTATGTTGGACCTTCTTCACCAAGATTAGGAGGGAGAAGATCTAAGGCCAAGGAGTTATGTGAGGTTTGTGGAGTGGAAGGACTTCCAAAAGGACATGAGTTTAGTGGAGTAAAAGCACTTTTGGAACTTTGGTGAAGGATCTTGGAGAGAGTCTCAGTATAGCTACAAAAATACTACCACCTTCATTAGCTAGTTCTCAAGATTAGTGATGGAGATAATCTTTCAACTTATGGATAAACTATCCATGAGGGTTTGATTAATATACACTCTAGGATTTGATGTTGCTATAGAAATCTTGGAGCAACCTGAACCTTTTGTGTTCCCTAGGGTGGATTATTCTCAAATGGTGTTAGTCATGTATATACTCTATTAGTTATAGAGTGAGAGAAAAGAAAAGAGAAAAAGAAAAATTGAGAAAAAAGAAAGATAGTGAGAGGTTAAGATGGAGAAACTTCCGGTTTTCTTTGGCAAGGATGGAGAAGATGTGGAGGCCTTTGTGAGAGACTTCAAGAGAGCTTGCATAGGAAACAATGAGAGGAGGAAGAATGAATGGGCTTCATTATTACCAGATTTCTTTGAGGATGCAACACTTACATGGTATGAGTCAGAATACCAAAAGAGAGAGAGGAGAGATGGGGAAATAGAGTCTTGGGATACTTTGACTTCAGCACTCATTGAGAACTTTATTCCTGATGAGAGTTATGAGAGATTGATGAGTGAGGTTACATTTCTCAAGCAAGGAGATGGAGAGAAAGTGAGAGTCTATGTGGAAAGAGTGGAAAAGTTAGAGTCCAGATTCCGCATAGTGTTGAGGAAGGGTGGGGATGATGTGGAGACTATAATGATTGGCATAGGAGCCATGCTCACCAAGAATTTTGTGGGAGGGTTGAGACCACAAATTAGAAGCAAGGTGAGATATGAGAAACCTTCTTCCAAGGTTGAAGCTATCAAGATCGCAATTTGTATGGAGGAGAGTTTAGAAGGGGATGAGAGTGATTTGGTGGTGAAGGAGGTTGTACATCCTCCTCAAGGCTACAAGTATGGTAGAACTTCTGATACTTTGGTGACAAGGGTTGCACCACAAGTAGTAGTTACTCCAGTTCTTGCACCTCCACCAAAAGATCCACTCCAAACCATCACAGAACAACTTGCGGATCTCAAGATCAATGTGGTGCAACTATGGGAGAAGAGAGAGGTGGATCAGAATGTAGGGAGAGGGCCTAGAATTTATGGAAACTATCCATATAGAGCAGGCCAACCAGCCAACAATTTCAATGATAGAAATTGTTTTGGTTGTGGAGGAAGAGGCCATATTCAAAGGAATTGCCCAAATTCCACTTACCATGGAGGAAGGGGTTATGAGGGAGCCAATAGAGGGAAAGAGGGAGGTAGTGAAACCCAAGTGGCTCCTAATCCCAACAAAGGTAAGGGGATAGCATCCATAGATGTGGTTGAGAGCAAGTATGAGAAGGAAGAGTGCTCAAACCCCAAGGGTCTTAATTTGGAGCTTTTGGCACAAGAGAAGAAGAGAGCTTGTTTTGCAGAGGATGTTCACTCTTCTCAAGGATTTACTTCAAGCAAGGATACTCCTATGTCTACTAGGAGCACTTGCACCTCAACACCATCAACAACAAAGACTCCAAGGAAGAAGTTGGGGATGGAGGATTTCTTGATTTCAAAGCAACAATGGAACTACAATGTGTTGGAGGATGTTGGTAGTCACAAGGCTAACATCACAGTGGGCCAATTGATTGCTTTGAACCCTACCTTGAGAAAGGAGCTTAGAGGTGGTTTGAGTTCTACAAGGAGCAAGAAGAAGAAGAAGGCAAAAGTTCCAATATCAATGGGGGTGGTAGATGCCAAGCCAGCACCATGGGAGGCTTGTGAATATGCCTCCAAGATTGATGTGAGAGTGAATGGTCACAATATCAAGGATGCATTGGTTGATGGAGGATCAGCAGTGAATGCCATGTCAGAAAGGTTGATGAAGAAGTTGGGTATGATACCCTCAAGACCTTCAACATTTGTGGTGAGCATGGCAAACAAGCAACAAGTTGGACTAGTAGGAGTGATGGATAAGGTGGTAGTTTCAGTTATGGGATTTCAAAATCTCATGACTTTCCAAGTCTTGAAGGATTCAAGCTATGACTTACTTCTTGGGAGGCCATGGTTGAGAGCAGCATGCACAACTGATTGATGGCTCAAAGGGTACTTGAGGATTGGGCCATCAAACCAAAGAGTCACTATTCCTGTGACTAACACCACCAACACTTCACATTCAGATACACCATCTTCTGATTATTGGGAATCAGATTCTGAAGAAGGAGCTTCAGGTGTGGACACAAGCATGGAGGAAGAGACTTCCACGGAGGAGGATGAATTTGAATCTGATATAGATGTGTATCCCTTGTGTGCTATGGATTTTGCACCTAAGCCAGAGGTTTTGAAGGACCTAGATAAATCACCATTGACACTTGAGGAGGTAGAGAGAAGGTTATCTACCCTCAAGTATGGTCCAAATATTACCAAGGAGGAGAAGGTGAGATTTGAGGAGATTTTCCGCAAGTTCATCCATGTGTTTGCTTTTAGTTACAAGGATTTGAAGGAAGTCACCTTGGAGGAGCACAAGATAGAGGTGGAGTCACATGCAAGACCAATCCGCCAAAAGCAACGTTGCATTAGCCCACCAATATCTTTGGTTGTGAAGGAGGAGATTGATAAGCTCAAGGAGGCTGGATTTATCTTTGAGGTGGAAAATTCAGAATGGGTGTCTCCAATTGTCATTGTGAAAAAAAAGAATGGCAAGCTTCGGGTATACAAGAAGCTCAATGCTGCTACCAAGAAGGACTACTACCCATTGCCATTCATTGATGAGATCTTGGAGGAGGTTGCAGGTCATGAGAGGTACAGTTTTGGAGATGGTTATAGTGGATACAACCAAATCAAGATTGCACCAGAGCATCAACAACTCACCACGTTCACCACACCTTGGGGAACTTACGCTTTCAAGGTCATGCCTTTCGGGCTTTGCAATGCTCCAACCACATTCCAACGGTTCATGAACAAGGTATTTGAACCTTTCATTGGGAAATTTGTGAGAGACTTCATTGATGACTTTTGTGTCTATGGGAGCAAGGAGGAGCACTTTGAGCACCTAATCAAAGTCTTGCAATGCTTGGATGAAACAAATGCATCACTCAACCTAGAGAAGTGCATTTTTGGATGTGAAGAAGGTCTACTTTTGGGGCACATCATCTCCAAGGATGGAATAGTAGTTGATACTGAGAAGGTGAGGAAAATCTCAGACCTTCCATTCCCTTCAAGCTTGACAAAGTTATGCCAATTCTTGGGGATGGTTGGATACTATAGGAGGTTCATCTTCTCATTTTCCAACAAAGCTTATGCATTGACCATCTACATGAAGAAGGGTGTAGATTACATGGTGATTTTGGAGGACAAGGAGGCTCTCAAAGCTTTTGAGGAGCTCAAGCAATCCCTTGTTGTAGCTCCAATTCTTGCTAAGCCTGATTGGAGTAAGCCTTTCATCCTCTACACTAATGCTTCTAATGTAGCTATAGGATGCACTCTTAGTCAATTAGACCAAGATGTGCATGATCATCCAATAGCTTATGCTAGTAGGCAGATGGTTTCAGCAGAGAAGAACTACTCTGTCACGGAGAGAGAAGGGTTGGCAGTGATCTTTGGTCTCAAGAAGTTTAGACACTACTTGATTGGAGGGAAAGCCACCATTGTCACGGATCACAAGGCTTTGAAGTACATCTTCAACAAGCCTAGTGTTGAAAGGAGACTAGCAAGGTGGATGATACTCTTATCTGAGTATGACTACACCATTGAGGATAGGCTAGGAAAGAAACATGCAAATGCTGATTTGTTATCAAGAGCCTATGATCATGATGGAGATGAGCCAATGGATGATTCCTTCCCGGATGAGGAGCTCATGATAATCTCAATCACTCAAGAGGTTCCAATGGAGTACAAGGAGATTGTGGATTTTGTGACAAGAGGTAACTATCCAGAAGGGATGCATGCTAGGGAGAGGAAGGCCCTTGCAGCAAGATCTAGACCTTACACAATGGTGGAGGATATTCTTTTTCACCAAGGAGCAGATGGTCTACTTCAAAGAGCAGTGGGTAAGGAAGAATCTATCCTACTCATAAAGGAGTTTCATGAAGGTTTAGTATGTGGAGGACACTTTGCAAGAAAGGTGACTGCTTTCAAGATTCTAGATGCAGGTTACCATTGGAGAGGGATTTTCAAGGATTGTCTTGATTATTGCAAAACTTGTCATGTTTGTCAAGCTTTTGCTAGAAAGTCTACATCCACTCCACCACTTAGATCAATTCCATTGCTAGGACCTTTTGAGAAGTGGGGAATTGATTTTGTAGGTCCTCTCAATAGAACCCCAAGGAACAATTGGTACATTGTGGTAGTTACTAATTAACTTACCAAGTGGGTTGAGGCTAGACCATTGAGGGACAAGAATGAAGATGAAATGGGTAGATTTCTTTATGAACGCATTATCACTAGGTTTGGATGCCCTTTGGAGTTGGTTTCTGATAGAGGAGGAGAGTTTACAAGAAGCATTACTACAGCCATGCTACGACATTTCTCTATCACCCATAGAGTAACTACATCTTATAAGCCAAATTCCAATGGCTTGGCAAAGAGAACCAATCAGACCTTGTGCATGATGTTGGCCAAAGATGCAGAAATGGAAGGGGCTAAACATCATTGGGACAAGAGGATTCATGCAGTTTTGTGGGAGTATAGGACAACTATGAAAACTTCCACCGGATATTCTCCATTTCAATTGGTGTATGGTATTGAGTCTACCTTACCTATTCACTTTGATCTTCCTACCTTCCAAAGCATTCATAGGAGATTGAAGAAAGCACAAGGAGGTGATGCAGAGAAGTCAAGGAAGGATCAACTCATGGAGTTGGAAGAGGCAAGAGCAGTTGTTATGGTTCGAGTGGAGCAAGCCCAAAGGAAACAAATGGAGAGCTATGAAAAGAGGCAAGGCAAGAAGAAGGTGGAGACTTTCAAAGAAGGTGATTGGGTAATGTTGTTTGATTCCATTTGATTCAAGAGAGTGCAAAAAAAGTTTTTGCCTAAGTACTTTGGACCTTTCATAGTAGAGAAGGTGTTACACCTATGATCTCAAGGAGTTGGGAGGAAGACACTTTGCTAGGATTAACCATGATAAGTTGAAGATGTACCATAGAAGGTAGAGAGACCTGCACTTTGAGTACAAAGTGAAAACTTAGTCCGGGAGTAGATGTAACACCCATATGTGCATGTGTGTGGTATTGTGATATTTAGCTTGGTATTAAAAGTACTTAAGAGATATTATTTGTATAGAGATAAAGGATGGTTCTATATTAGTCATGGTTAGCTAAAGTTAGTCATAGCTAAGATAGAGGGGACCTTACTTTAGAGGAAGTAGAAAAGATGAGCACCACTATTTTGGATTTTAGTGTGTTGACTTGGTATTATTCCTAGGTGTTTGGCTTTGAGGAAAGAGTTGAGAACTCTTGGGCCCGCAAGCCTTTTTGTTTTGGATTCTTCTTAAGTCCAAGGATAGCCCATGTGAAAGAATCCTTGACTTAGTGGTTGGGTCAAGATAAGACCACATGCTTAGGGGAATATGCCCAAGTGAATGGATATTCCTTTCTACTTTTTGACTTTACTTGACTTTTAGTCTAGTAACTTGAGTTATTACGGTAATTAGTAACTTTGGTATGTAACTATTTCACAAGTATATAAGCAAGGGGTGAGGAGGTACTCAATCATCCTTTCATTTGCAACTATCTCTCTCTCATTAAGTTCTCTAGTGAGCAATGTCTTGAGTCTTGGAGTGTTAGCCTTGGAGGAGTATGATGGAGTTCGGGTTCCTTGCCTTCTTAGTCCATGGTGTGCTACCATAATAGCCATCAGAGGTTCATCCTGAGTGAGAGACAGGCCGGCTCACAGGACAAGCCATCCAACTCCAATTCATATAGTGTTTGCACTCACTTATGACAGAAAATCATTTCAGCTGGGGCTTTTCACACACACTCTGTCCGACAACAGGAAAGACAACTCACCTTCCGGACCTCTTCCTTCACCTTCCAGTAGCACTCCCATCAATGCCTCCTTGCAAAGGTTTTTGTTCTCAGCCAAAGTTCCTTCCATGAAACGCCCTCAGCTCTCGTGTGAAAATTTCCTTTCTGTCCAGCCCTCTCTCTCCTGTTGTCTCAAGCTTTAACATCTTCTTGCAAAAATTTCTCTTCTTTCCAAGCACTTACTCTCCTGCACATCCTTCATTCCTTCAAGAAGAAAACTCTTTCTTGCCCTACTATCTCAAGCCCTAACATCTTCCTGCAAAAATTTCCTTTCTCCGAGCCCTCTCTCTCCTACAAAGTCCTTCACTCTCTTGAGAAGAAACACTTTCTGCCCTGCACTCTCAAGTCCTAACAGTCCTCCTACAAAAGTTTCCCTTCCGTCCCAACAGTTACTCTCCTGCACATACTCCATTCCCTTGAGAAGAAAACCATCTCTTGTCCTGCTGTCTCAAGCCCTAACATCTTCCTGCAAAAATTTCCTTTCTCCCAGCCCTCTCTCTCCTGCAAAGTCATTCACTCTCTTGAGAAGAAACACTTTCTGCCTTGCACTCTCAAGCCCTAACAGTCCTCCTGCAAAATTCCCTTCAGTCCCAGCACTTACTCTCCTGCACATGCTCCATTCCTTCTATCCAACTCAAAAATTCACTCCTCCTCTCCTAGCTTGCTCTCCATTCTTGCGGGAAAACCCTACTTGCTTTCTTTCCTGTTCAGACCTCCTGTCCAACTCAAAAATTCACTCCTCTTCTCCTAGCTTGCCCTCCATTCTTGTGGGAAACTTACTTGCCTTCTCCTACCCAGCCCTACTGTCCAACTCAAAAATTCACTCCTCCTGTCCAAGCTTGCACTCCATTCCTATGGGAAACTTACTTGCCTTCTCCTACCCAGCCCTACTGTCCAACTCGAGAATTCACTCCTCTTGTCCAAGCTTGCACTCCCCTTGCAAGAAACTTACTTGCCTTCTCCTGCCCAGCCCTCACATTCAACTCAAAATTCACTCCTCCTGTCCAAGCTTGCACTCCATTCATGCGGGAAACTTCCTTGTCTTCTCCTACCCAGCCCTACTGTCCAACTCAAGAATTCACTCCTCTTGTCCAAGCTTGCATTCCCCCTGACATCTCCCAAAAAAAAACCCTTTTTTTTAGTTCCTGCCCAGGCCAGCTTCTCGAGTTTTCTCTTTCCCAAATTTTCTCTTTCTTGTCACTCCTCTATCCTCCCTAAACATCTATTGAAAAACCCTTTCCCTTCTGTCCTTTTCTTCTCTTCTCAATCCTTCCTTGACACCCCAAAACCCCTTTCATACTGCAGCTAGCAAATACTCTCAAGACCCCAATAACATACACAAACTCCAACGCTTAAGTGACATCCAAATAAACCCCGAGCTTATGTAACATTAAAGAAAATCCACCACTCAATTTCCTCCCTCCCTTAACACAAGAGAAAAACCTTGAGCTTACAAGAACATAAAACAACTACCGATTTCACCATAACATAAACCTTTGAGTTCACTAACATGAAAAACTCACACCAAATGGCACCAATACTACGTGTAGACTATTCTCCCGACGGCAGCTATCAATTGCCTCATGAAACTCTTGCTCTTCTTCTCCAACAATCCCTTCTCTTGATTGCTGAAATTTGGCCTGTAACACCCATTTGTGCATGTGTGTGGTATTGTGATATTTAGCTTGGTATTACAAGTACTTAAGAGATATTATTTGTATAGAGATAAAGGATGGTTCTATATTAGTCATGGTTAGCTAAAGTTAGTCATAGCTAAGATAGAGGGGACCTTACTTTAGAGGAAGTAGAAAAGATGAGCACCACTATTTTGGATTTTAGTGTGTTGACTTGGTATTATTCCTAGGTGTTTGGCTTTGAGGAAAGAGTTGAGAACTCTTGGGCCCGCAAGCCTTTTTGTTTTGGATTCTTCTTAAGTCCAAGGATAGCCCATGTGAAAGAATCCTTGACTTAGTGGTTGGGTCAAGATAAGACCACATGCTTAGGGGAATATGCCCAAGTGAATGGATATTCCTTTCTACTTTTTGACTTTACTTGACTTTTAGTCTAGTAACTTGAGTTATTACGGTAATTAGTAACTTTGGTACGTAACTATTTCACAAGTATATAAACAAGGGGTGAGGAGGTACTCAATCATCCTTTCATTTGCAACTATCTCTCTCTCATTGAGTTCTCTAGTGAGCAATGTCTTGAGTCTTGGAGTGTTAGCCTTGGAGGAGTATGATGGAGTTCGGGTTCCTTGCCTTCTTAGTCCATGGTGTGCTACCATAATAGCCATCAGAGGTTCATCCTGAGTGAGAGACAAGCTGGCTCACAGGCCTCTCCTTCATAGCCACTGCTAGACTCTCCACTCTGCATCATGAATTCTTCTTTTGCTCCCAAGTCTTCACCCTTCAACTCAGTTTCTTCTTTTGGTTTGTCCTCTAGAGACAATTCCTTCACTTCTACCGGTGCGGGCTTTGGATTCAATATTCATATCTTTTGGGGCTGCACTAGCATGATTTGTCCTTTGGGTCTTCTTCTCTTTCTTGGCATAGGGATCTCTATTGCCAATATCTTCTCCTTACTACTCTTCAAGTAGTAGTCATTGCCTTCACTTGCTTGATGTAATATTGTTCATCCCCATTTGCTTCTCTTCATAAATTGGGTGAAAGTGGGACACCATCTGTCCTCTCTCCTCCAAGCTAAGTAGGTTTAATCTGAAGTAGAAGTGGGCTGCAAAGGGTACTAAATAGTGGGGCAGCATATCCATTCTCCAACTAGTAATCCTCTGCCCGACTCGTTGGTGCAGATACTTCACCAAGTCTATTGCCTCTCTTGCAAACATATGATAGAAGAATATTGCTTGTTGCATCATTACATAGGTGGTTTGCTCTGGCTTGAACATAGCTATCATTGCACCCACAAATTCTCTTTGCATTGGTATTTCTAACTATCCACCTTGTACCCATTCTTGGTGCAAGGTCTATTGAAAAATTTCCATACCTTGGCAATTTCTTCCAAAAACTCACACTTTTGATAGAAGGTGATTCCTCCTACCTCTCTTGGTTCTCTCTGTAGGACTAATCTCCAATCTTACTCAGTCATCAAGCCAAATTTCCTTTCTTCTCTTCATACTTGGACCCATCTTTGCAATTGTTGGTAGTAGTTTTTGTCATGAACCTTGGAAACCTCAAACTCTAGTTCTAGGCCAAAATATGATGCAAAGTCTGGTCAAGACTTTGATCCTTACCACTACATCTAATCAACAAATTGCAAGAACCTTCACCGCACTTTGCTTATTTCCCTTTGGAGCCATCATGTGCTTCCTCACTCTTTTTTTATGAAAGATCAAACCTAAGACTCTAACACACTCCTCTTGCATACTCATAGTTTTCATTCTTATGGGATGACTTTGAATAGGAATAGGATATCATCTAGACATTACAGTGCTTCCTTGTCAAAATCATAATTTTATAGTCCTTTGCTAATCAGTCATTCTTCAATCAATTCCTTGTTTATCCACCAATTCTATGGGTTGGTCTCCTGCTCAAGGTCATCTTGATCTCAAGGTAGTCACTTTCTTCCTACATACTTCCTTGATTGGCTGACCCCAAGGAAAAGTTGTTAAAGGTTCTTTGAATTGGATTGCGCATCACGATACAAAGTCCTTTGTCTTTGGCTTTATAATTCTTTTTGCTTGACCCAAGTCTTTCTGACCCAAGGTAGACTTTGGATATATGCCAAACACACAATTCTTCTAATTTCTTCCCCTTTTAGCCTTTATTTGGCTTTTAATAATGCACTTCTTCTTCAAAAATTGTAAAAAACAAAATATGTGGGTACTGTGAGCCGGCTTGTCTCTCACTCAAGATGAACCTCTGATGGTTATTATGGTAGTGCACCATGGACTAAGAAGGTAAGGAACCCGAACTCCATCATACTCCTCCAAGGCTAACACTCCAAGACTCAAGACATTGCTCACTAGAGAACTCAATGAGAGAGATAGTTGCAAATGAAAGGATGATGAGTACCTCCTCACCCCTTGTTTATATACTTGTGAAATAGTTATGTACCAAAGTTACTAATTACCGTAGTAACTCAAGTTACTAGACTAAAAGTCAAGTAAAGTCAAAAAGTAGAAAGGAATATCCATTCACATGGGCATATTCCCCTAAGCATGTGGTCTTATCTTGACCCAACCACTAAGTCAAGGATTCTTTCACATGGGCTATCTTTGGACTAAAGAAGAATCCAAAACAAAAAGGCTTGCGGGCCCAAGAGTTCTCAACTCTTTTCTCAAAGCCAAACACCTAGGAATAATACCAAGTCAACACACTAAAATCCAAAATAGTGGTGCTCATCTTTTCTACTTCCTCTAAAGTAAAGTCCCCTCTATCTTAGCTATGACTAACTTTAGCTAACCATGACTAATATAGAACCATCCTTTATCTCTATACAAATAATATCTCTTAAGTACTTGTAATACCAAGCTAAATATCAGAATACCACACACATGCACAAATGGGTGTTACAGTACCACATACTCCTTCCCTCAAATGTGAGTGTCCATACAAACATCAGCTTTGGGTTCTTTATACAAGTCTGAGTCTACGGTCCAATATTTTTGAACTCTCCATCCGTTCACTTGAGTGGCAAATGGATTGCCCTCCAGGTCTGCAAGTTGAATAAAGCTATTGTCACAAATGAGAATTTTACAATATGGCTCCATCCACCTTAAGTGCAGCTTGCCTAGAAAAAATATTTAGTGATTGTCATATAACAACACCAAATTGCTTTCTCAAATAGGAATAGGCTTTATGCACTTATCATGTCTAACTTTATGCTGATCTTGTACCTCCTTTGTGGTTTGCATTACATCATCTCTTTTCTCTTCTAACCACGTTAGTTGATGGATCTAAAGATCTTGACTTTCTTCCTCTGACAATCATTCCTCACAAAGGATCCGATATGCCGATACTTCAAATTCAACTGGTAGTATGGGATGCAATCTATATGTTAGAAAATATGGAGTTTTTTTGGTGGTAATATTTTTGGTGGTTCTATATGCCCACAAAGCTGCAGGTAACTTTGTCATAGGCATAATTGACAATCACCTTGTTCAAAATTTTGCACAACAATCCATTTGCTTTCTCTATTAGTCCATTCACTTTTGAATAATAAGGAGTTGTCTTTTTGATGTTTAATCTGGAAGTACTTGGTTAAGGCTTCCACCATTGAGTTTAAAAAACAAGTCCTTCAATCATTGACCAATTTCAAAGGACATCAATAACTTGAAATGATGTTTTGGAAGAAAAATTTTGTGACTATTTTTGTATTATCTCTCCGAGTTTCCTTAGCTTCAACCATCTTAGTAGAATAATCAATCCACACCAAGATGTATCTCTTTCTCCTGAATTGGGTCACCGGTTGAATCAGACCCACAAAATCAATTTCCTATTTTTCAAATGGGGGCCAATGGAAAATTGGTCTCAAAGGCCATCGGGAAGTAGCTATCAGTTTTCCTATTCTTTGACAAGCATCACAACTTTAGATATGGGCCTGAGTATCCTTGTACATCATAGGCCACCAATGCACCGATGCAAGAATTTTCCTTACAATATTCTTTAGTGCATAGTGTCTCCCAATGCTTCCAAGTTTAAGGACTCAATTACTCTTCCAACTTTATATGCTTCCTAGCATCTTCAAAGTACTTTTTCTTTGCTCATTTTAAACAAGATGTTGTGTTTTAGCTGATATGGTCCCATTTTCTTGAGGAAGACTGCCCTTTGCTCTAGGTCCAGTCCCTCAAGACACTAGCAAGTATGCAGATAATGATATTTTGCCATATATCTTGTACTTTGCATCACCATCAAATGGTATAACTCTTTGTCAAGAAACCAATCATTGACTTCCACATCTTGGTCTTGAGATTCTAATCTAAATAGGAATTCCACATTCAAATGCAAAGCTCCCTTCCTTACTTGTACAATGTATGTGAATTCTTGTAGCAACAGGATCCATCTTGGAATTCACCTTGACAAATTTGCCTTCTTCACCAAATGTTGTAAAGCAAATGGTCCACATAGAAGACAAACTCATATCCCAACAAGTAGTGGTGAAACTCTTTGCATATACCATTCCAAGTGCTTCTCTTTCAATCATCAAATAATTTTTTCTTGCAACTAAAAGCTGTTGGCTTGTATAGTAGACTAGATAGTCTTTCTTCTTCTTGTCCGCCTGACTTAAGACTACTCCAATTTCCATGAACAAAGTGTCCACATACACATGAAAAGGGGTATCTCAATTTGGAGCCCTCATAACTGGTGCTTCAACCTATTTCTTCTTCAACACTTGGACAGCTTCTTCTTGTTTTGCTTCCCACAAGTAATCTTTGGACTATAACACCCATTTGTGCATGTGTATGGTATTGTGATATTTAGCTTGGTATTACAAGTACTTGAGAGATATTATTTATATAGAGATAAAAGATGGTTCTACATTAGTCATGATTAGCTAAAGTTAGTCATAACTAAGATAGAGGAGACCTTACTTTAGAGAAAATGGAAAAGATGAGTACCATTATTTTGGATTCTAGTGTGTTGACTTGGTATTATTCCTAGGTGTTTGGCTTTGAGGAAAGAGTTGAGAACTCTTGGGCCCGCAAGCCTTTTTGTTTTGGATTCTTCTATTGTCCAAGGATAGCCCATGTGAAGGAATTCTTGACTTAGTGGTTGGTTCAAGATAAGATCACATGCTAGTGGAATATGCCCATGTGAATGGATATTCCTTTCTACTTTTTGACTTTACTTGACTTTTAGTCTAGTAACTTGAGTTACTGCAATAATTAGTAACTTTGGTAAATAAATTTTTCACAATTATATAAACAAGGGGTGAGGAGGTACTTATCATCCTGTCATTTGCAACTATCTCTCTCTCATTGAGTTCTCTAGTGAGCAATGTCTTGAGTCTTGGAGTGTTAGCCTTGGAGGAGTATGATGGAGTTGGGGTTCCTTGCTTTCTTAGTCCATAGTGCGCTACCATAATAGCCATCAAAGGTTCATCCTGAGTGAGAGACATGCTAGCTCACAAGACTTCTTTAAAAGCTTTGTTAGGGGTGCAACAAGCACCACATAGTTTGATACAAAGCATTTGTAGTATCCAACATGTCCCAAGAAGGCTCTCAACTCCGGAATGCTTTTAGGGGATTCCAAAGCTAAAATGAATTTCCACCTTCCCAACATTGACTTCAATACCTTGGCTTGAGACCCAATGCTCCAAAAGAATTCCTTCTTTCATTGTGAAGAAGCATTTCTCCAAGTGTAATGACAAGCCAAAAATTGACACCTTTCAAAAGTTTTGTGAAGGTAATCCAAATGTACTTCTCTTTGCCCAAACACACAAAAATCATCAATGAAGACTTCCAAAAATTTTTGCAAAAAATCTTTGAAGATTGCATTCATCATGCAATGGAAAGAAGCAAGAGCATTACATAACCCAAAGGGCATTTAATTATAAGTGGAAGTGCCCTTATTGGTAGTGAATGCAGTTTTTTCCTTATCTTCTTCTTGAATAGACTCTTGATTATAGCTTGGAAATCCATCAAGAAAGGTATAGCAAGGATGACCAGCTACTTGGTCCAAAATTGTATCGGTCAAAGGTAAGGGATGATGATCCTTCCTTGTAGTTGCATTCAGCTTGCAAAAGTCTTGGCAAATCTTCCTAGTCTTCTTCTTCAAAACAATGATGATGGGGAAACCCCCTCATTGCTCAAGATGGGGAAAATTATCCCCCAAGTACTTGTCAATCTCATCTTTCACCAAGAGTGAGTACTTTAGGTTCAAGTGATACTGTCTTTGCCAAACCGGAACTGCACCGTCAATTAGATCAATTTGATGTTCTCCAAATTGTTGTGGAATACCCAATATTTGATCAATCGACCAAGTAAATACATATTGGAATTCTATAAATAAGGCAGTGTATCTTGCCAACTCCTCCAGAGTGACTATCTTTGAAATTTTCAAAATTTTACCTTCGGCCAAGACAACATCTTGACAATCATTGGGGTTGATGACTCCTTCAATGTGACTAACTCGGCTTAACCCAAGTCAAATAGCAATCAAACTTCCTTCCTCCAAATCATTTTCATCCAAGGTGATGTTGTATGAGCCTTGGTCTTTGATCTCCACCTCATAGCACTCCAAGTTATTGACTTGGACTTCTTCTTCAGAGTCTTTGGAAGAAGACAAAGAATCTTTGGATTCATCTTTGTTCACAAACAAAGATGTTTCCCCGAGGTGGGGAACCTTCGTCCAACTCACAATCACTAGCTTTTAGTCTATGAATGAGATGTCCTTAAACCTCAGCTTCTACTAGTGCCAATCTACAACAACTTGGGCATTGTACAACCAGGGTCTTTTTATCAACAATGGGTAACTAGTCTTGGTCATTGGTCTCAACACAATGTGATTCAACTTGAAGGGGCACTCCTTTGATTATTGTAGTAATATTTGACAACATGCCCAAAGGTCATCTCCTGGTTTGGTCTACAAATTTTAGAATTCGGGATGTTGGTTCAAATGCATGGTACCTAAATGATTTGTGGTGTCCTTTGTCATGATATTCACACTGGAACCCAAATCAATGGGTATCAATGTGATCATGCAACCCGTAATCTCCGCATCTACTTTAGGAGATCCCAAATCCTCTTGTTTAACATGATAAATGTCCACAAGTCCTTGGTCATCGCACTTACTTTCTTGAGGGCCAAACTCAACTAATTCTTATACAACTTGTTGTCCTCCCACAATGGCTTGAATGTGACATAACATTCATGGATGTCAAGCCTGTCACAATATTGTATTGGGGTCCTCCTCCCAACTTCACCTTCTTCACCTTTGACTTCGGGTTAGAAGTCTCTCCTCATTCAAACTAGACTTCAAGGTGCTTCATGATAGTGATCGGAGTACTTGTGGTCTTGACCCAAGGTTCTTTGGGTTTACCACCTCAACTTGTATCAGATCCTTGACTTTGGATCTAATGTCAGCTGGAAACACTAGCACCTTCATCTTTATACCCTCCTCAAAACTCATCTTCCAAGTTCTTTGTACTACTTAAAACCTTTTTTGCAAGGCCTTGGCTTTGGCTTTGGTAAAATTTTCTCTAGCTTTGTAGAAAGAATAGCTTTTGGGTGTAGTCTCTTTGCCTTTCCAGAAGACGAAGAAGTAGTACTCACTTCTTTAGGATCATGCTTCTTCTTACCAGAGTGCATCTCAACTTTCAAAATTTTGAGGTGCGGCCATTCTCCTTTTGAAGATAAACTTCTTTCTTGAGGTCTCTCCTCCTCAAGAGTGATACAATTTTTATTTGTATCCCCTTTTGATTGAAGCGCAACATGCTTAGCAAGGATCTGTATATACTTCACTAGCAGCTTCAGATTAGGTGGTTGAGGGCACTGATTTCCAGTGTGGGTTGAATCCTTACAATTTCCACATAGTGGAACATACCCAATCTGATGCCTTAGCTCAAGGCAATTTGGAGACCAATGGCCTATAGAGCCACAATTATAATGTGCCCCTAGTGCAACATTTTGAGGCCTTTTTTGCCGCCCATTGGTGGTCTTCATTGAGGAGTATTATTATTATACCCCCTTGGTCCATACCTCGGACCTTGGTACAATGTGCTTGCCTGAGGTTGTACCTCTTGGGGGTTTGGTACACTACTTCTTCTTCCTCACTTTGGTCCCATCTTGGAACCTAATCAATTTGCAATAAATTGATAAGGTTCACAAACAATTTGTGTTGGCATGGCCTGATTTCCACATGCAGTGCACCATACATTGGATCTACCAAATGAAGGAGGCTTCCTTTGGTCCTTTGCCCCAATCATTTGGATCTTAGAATCTGTAAACTCTTTTATAAGAGTCTCCATCTTAATGTCGGTCTTATTTACAACTTTTGTTGGGGGTATCATGGTTTCTTTCCTCCTTGCCTTTGTATTATTGGCGGACATAGAGGATTCTTTTGAAGAAGGGGAGGTACTGGGAGAAGCTCTTCTTCTTGACTTCTTGCCATTCTTCTCCAAATTCCTTTAGTTACTGAAGAATGAGAGTGGGCTGCCTCATATCTAGCAACATGTTTGAGTACTTTATCCCAGGAAGTTACATTCTTCTCTCTTGCAAAGATCTAAATTTCTGGTGACAATCCACCAAGGAACCAGGTGACGGTCTGGGCATCAGAGTTACCCACCACACCAGATTGCTTTAGTACTCAGTTCAACAGGGCCATGAACTGCTCAAAGTAGTCTTTCAACTTCTCTTTCTTTCTCCGGTCTAAATCATTTTTGTGCTGCAAAGACACTCGTATCATAATCAACTTCTTGGAATCATTCCATAAAATTGTTTTCAAGTCCGCCCAATTAGTTGGTCTTAACCCCTTTTGGGTTATATGGGTGTACCAATTCTGAGCTTTCTTTTGGAGCAAACTTGGAAAAATGCACAGCCGGTCAGCAGAGTCATGCTCCTTATTGGCAAAGGAGATGACTTCAAATTCTTCAATGAATTCATCAAGATATTCATCTTGTTTTGTCCCTTATACTTTTGATAGCCATGTTGGGTAACAAGTAACAAAGTGATGTTATAACTCTAAGGAATAGGTTGCGGTAATGTGGAGCTTGATAGACTTGAGGTACTGGCTGGTAATTTTTTGTCAAATTCAGCCCAAGGGTTCACTAAGTTCAAAGTGGTCTTTGTTGATAGGTTGTTCTTTTGTTGGGAGGTCGACTTCAACCCAAGTCAGAGACAAAGGTTCAATATCTTCAGATGGCTCTTCAAGATCCCTTTGAACAAGTCAAGGAATTGTATAGAGAGGTATTGACACTCTTCTTTTGTCAAAATTTGTGGTATCTTCTCACAAATAAATTCTTTTATGAAACTGGCTCCCTTGATGGCTCTTGAGGAAGTCAGTGTATTGGGTTGTAATGAATATGTTTGTACACTTGCATCTTTCTTCTTTTTGGGATTTGGAGATGTAAAGTAGCCTCACCACCCAATCTCTTGTTTCTTCTATTTGAGGTCTTTCAAGGCTTCTTGAACTTTGTGAAGAAGTTGCAAATCTAACGTCTCCTTCTTAGCTTTGTCAAATGTGAATTGGTCCTAGCATTCTTCTTCTTCATGGTGCAAAGTTTGTTTACAAACTCTCTCTTCATGTTGTTCTCTCAATGCAGACATTCATATTGGTTGGACACGTAGTTTTAGATTTGGTTTAGTATTCTTCCACTCTCAAGATTTGTATCCCCAACAACAGAGCCAAAAATCATATGACAACATGGCAAGTATTACTTTTGTGGTAATTAGTAAGTAAAGTTGTTCCCACATAGATTTTAGTAAAAACTGGTCAAATATAAAGTGAATAGTAACAATGCAGTTCTTGAGTTCGTTTTTAGTCTCTTAGATAGAAACTACACCTAGAAGAGAGTAACAAGCATTGATTCACAAATTACACTCATAATCACAACTTCATCAAATCTTTCCAAACAATCTTGATTGTGATGATACATATTTTCTTGAAGAAGGCTACTTCACTACAAAATGACTTTATCTCAAAATTATGTTCCACCCCTCCACTAAAGGCACAACTTCCTTGATCAAAATTGCTTTGCATCAACCCCATGTTGCACTCCCAAATGAAGAGTACAACCAACACTATAGTTCCTCACAGATCCATCAAGGCATTGCTTTGATTGCTATTCACTCAAGATCAAACAAAAAATGAAATTAGCACTACAGAATCCAACATCCAACAAGCGTATTGACTTTCACTTCAAAATTCTCTAAACACTCACAAACACACACAAGATTGATACTCTAAATTGACCTGAAACAACAAGCACTGAGTTATAGCACTTTGCTTTACTCAACTTCCAAAATATAAATACTGAACAACAATACACTACAAATGCTTCCTTTTAATAGGCAGATCACTTGACAATTACTAACACAAATACCATTCTACAATAACTTTACCAACCTACAAATCCAAAATGCTAAACCACTTTTTCATATCTACCTTGTCATATCTCAAATTTGTTTCTAATCCAGTCTGATGTCAACTTCAACTTTGGCTTCCAAACCCAATGTTCCTTCAAGTACTTCTCCTTCTTTAGGTCTCTCTAATACTACTACTTCATCTACTATTTCTAAAATCTCTTCAGACTGAACTACAATTGAAGTCATGGATAGTCTATCTACCTCATTCTCTAACCCAATCTTCTCTAACATATCAAGCAACTCACCCAAAGATATGTGCACTCCTACTTCTATGACTTTGGACTTCTTATCTGCCTCATCTTGCTATGAAGTCTAGCTAAGTCTGATCTAACAAAATATAATTTGAGATAAACATTTTTTCCTACCTCTAACATTTTCCTATCTACTTGATCTCTTAGATGAATCAATAGATTGTTCAAGTCTACCTTGTTTGCTTTCCTTCTCCTTGTATCTTGCACCAAAAACTTCAATCCATGCAACCTCACTTCTTCTAACTTAACCTTGGCCTCAATACTCAACATCACTTTCAACTCCTTCATGATTGCTCCTATTGCATCCGACTCCACACTTGGAACTATCTTCTCTTTACTTCTCTTTACTTCTAGTACATTCTAGAACATCATCAACTTGTCCTCAAATTTGGCCTTCAGTGCCTCCTTCCCTTACACATACTGGACCAATTGACCTTCAACTCCTCTGAGCAGCCCCCACAATCATTCTTCCACTCAATTATGATTTTTCAACTCTTGTTGCTAGGCTTGATCCTTCTCTGCTGCACTCTTCTTCAGACTCTCCAACTCTTGCTCCATTATTGCCGCAATACCCTTTGAGTATATGGCTTCTACCCAAGCATCAAGAACTTCTTGCTTTATCTTCTCAATCAATACCTTGTGCTCTTTTAACTTATCACTGTGCAAAGTTCTCATGCAAAGTATCCAAGCTTTCCCTCCCAAGAAATGCTTCAGCCCAAAGTTCTTTGGCTTCCTTCTCTCCTTGGGTTAGCTTACTCCTTTACTCCAAGGTCTCCTCACTCCATTGCTTTACTACTTCCAACTCATTTTTCACTTCTAGATGATTCTTCAATAGCTCCACTTTCTTTTGTTATAGATGCATCAACAAAGGACAAACAATCTTTGATAGGTATTCAACTCTGATGTATCTTCCTTCATTTTATCTGATTTCTTTGCCTTTGGGAGGCACTTCTTTGGCTGGTGCCTTAACCCAAAGATGTGATCCTTGTATCTTCAATGTCTTGCCTTCTTAGCCCTTTTCTTCATTTTGGCTTTGCTTGGTCTTGCAACTATAGCTTGCACGCTTCTCTTTGATTTGGCTGCTCTTGGAAATACCATGGCAACCTCTCCTACTTGTTAACTTCCAACTTGACTGCTGGTAACTCTAGATATGGCTTATCCCTTCCTCCCATGTGATCAATCGCCTCATGAAACTCCCGCTCTTCTTCTCCAACGATCCCTTCTCTTGATTGCTGAACTTTGGCTTCTCCGTCACTGCCATTGTTAGACTCTCCACTCTGCAGCATGAATTATTCTCTTGCTCCTAAGGCTTCACTCTTTGACTTGGTTTCTCCTTTTGATACATCTTCCAAAGACGATTCCTTTGATCCTTCATTCCTTCATTTCTACTAGTGTGTGCTTTGGATTAAATCTTTGTATCTTTTGGGGTTGCACCAGCATGATTCGTCCTTTGGGTCTACTTCTCTTTCTTGGCATGGAGATCTCTACTACCACTATCCTCTCCTTACCACTCTTCATGTAGTAGTCATCACCTTCACACACCTGCTTGATGTTATATTCTTCATCCCCATCTGCTTCACTTTGTAAGTCAAGGTGAAAGTGAGACACCATCTGTCCTCTCTCCTTTGAGCTAAGTACGTGTTATCTAAAGTAGAAGTGGGTTGCAAAGGGTATGAAATAGTGGGATGGCATATCTATTCTCCAACTAGTAATCATCTGCCCGACTTGTTGGTACCAACACTTTGCTTAGTCTACTGCCTCTCTTGCAAACATCTAATGGAAGAATACTACTTGTTGCATTGTTATATAGGTGGTTTGCTTTGGCTTGAACATAGCCAACATTGTGCTGATGATCCCTCTTCACATTGGGTCTTTATAACATCCACCTTGTACTTGTTCTTGGTGCAAGGTCTATTGAAAGGATTCCTCACCTCGGCAGTTTCTTTCAAAGACTCACACTTCCAATAGAAGGTGACTCTTCCTACCTTGCTTGCTTCTCTCTGTAGGACTAATTTTCAATTTGACTCAGTCCATCAAGCCATATTTCTTCTCTTTCCTTCATGCTTAGGCCCATATTTGCAATTGCTGGTAGCAATTTGTGCCATGAACCTTGGAAAGCTCAAATTCCAATTCCAAGCTAGAAATGTGATGCAAAGTCTGGTCAAGACTTCAATCCTTGCCACTACATCTAATAGACAAATTGCAAGACCCCTCACTGCACTCTGCTTATTTGCCTTTGGGGCCATTGTGTGCTTCTTCACTCTTTGTTTATGAAAGATCAAACTCAAGACTCCAACCCACTCCTCTTGCATGCTCGCAATTTGCATTCCTTAGGGATGACTTTGAATAGGAACAAGATATAGTCTAGACATTGCAGCACTTCTTCGTCAAAAATCTTAATTTTATAGTCCTTCACTGATCAGTCATTCTTTAGTTGATTCCTTGTTTACCCACCAATTCTATTGGCTGGTTTCCTATCCCTCTCAAGGTCATCTTGATCCTAAGGTAGTTACTTTCTTCCTATGTACTTTCTTGATTGGCTAAACCTGAGGAAAAGTTGTTTAAGGTTCTTTGGATTTGGTTGCGTATTTTGATATGAAGTCCTCTATCTTTGGCTTCATACTTCTGTCTACCTAACCCAAGTCCTTTTGACTCTAACCCTAGGTAGACTTTGGGTCTATGCCAAACACACAATTCTTCTTATTTCTTCCCCATTTAGCCTTCCTTTGGCTTTTAGAAATGCACTTCTTCTTCAAAACTTGTTAAAAACAAAAAAATGTGGGTACCACACTACCCAAGAGGCTAAAAAAGCAATCAAGAAGGTCTACTTGGTGACTTTTACTTTGTATTTGACCATTTTTGACTAGTGTCTTGGTGAGAACAAATGATTACCTCTAGATTACTGCAAAAGTGATACTAACTAGGTTGTCAAGTCAATTATGGGAGACCAATATAGGAGATCTCCATTCAAATCCATATATATATAGGAAGTGGTTCTACACAATACATAATATGTGGGGAGCTTATTGTCCAAATTCAACCCTGTCATCCAATTAATAGCTTTATGGTGAGAGCTAAGGTTCTTGTAACAATAGCAAAGTCATATGATGTGTTAGTTGGTAGAGCAATGTATAATCCATAGATTTCAATATTGATGATTGGAAGGAGATAACTTCCTATAAGCTAGGTTGGGAATCAGGTGAGGGATGGGTATGTTGCCTACTGGTATGCTTTAGTAGTGACAATCTTAGCTCACTATAGTCATGGACCATGGTATTAATTTCAGCTTTCAATGGTTCTATTACTTGGCTTAGTGACTTATTAAAGAGGAACACCCATGCAAGAGATACCCTAGTATTAGAGGAAATCACTCAGATTTGAGGTACAAGTGGGATTGTTCTATCCATATTGGATGTTCCATTGTGGAGTTACAAGGAGGTATTGCAACAACATGCATATAAATTTCAATTGTGCAACAAGTTTGGAGTGGAGCCTTTCTACCACCAAGAGAGTAGTATGAGGATGGTGTCTATTACCTCGTCACCTTTGGATACCACACTTATTGCTTGGTAATATCCAATAGAAGGAATATGCATATTAGAGTTGTTTGGTGGGATTAGCGTTGGAATTGCTGTGATAGTACATGCAAGTATATGAGGTACTTGTATATGGAGAGAGATGAGATTGCTAAGCAAGTCTCTTTACATCATGTGGCACACTTGGTCTATCAATATCCTGATTTATTACCAATGTCAATAGACAAAGGTACCAAAAGATTGTATTCATAGACATTTCCTTGTTGGGGACATAAGATTTGGAAAGACATGGTCCCATTCATTTTTTGATTTTTGGATGGCCATGTCAAGGACATACACATGTTGGCTGAGGTTAGGGTCTACAAGATCCTATTTTGGTGTGTTTGGGAGATATTACATATACTACAACATCTTCAAGTTCATTAGTCCATTTCTCTAGCCTACATTTATAACAGCCTTTTGATAGGTGATTCTAATTCACGTGTAGTGGTGAGTACAATCAGGTCCATTCTTGGATGGGACTTCCATGTTGTTAGATGTAGCCAAAGTTAGATCCCAAGCACATTATCTTCATCATTGATGAGAAAACCTCTTACCTAGAGAGGTTTTACAACATACTTATGATGAGTTCAAGAAGTAGCCCAATTGTTGATGTCATTATGGATATTGGGTAATAGTCTCAGATGGTGGTAGTGGTTGATAGGTCACCTATGGCATTGGTGAACCTTGTTAGGCAACCCAAAGTAGCTTTACCCACATTCATGAGTTTCCCATATGTTTTTTGAGAGAGAGGTCTTGGATTCTTTTAGGACTCACAATTATAGCAATTGGTGGATTCCAATGCCAATGAGAGAAAGTAGGGAATGGGTTTTCTGAGCTAGTATTTTTGCAATTTTATTAGTGTTAAAGGAATCCAAACATCAAGTGTTATGTCAAGCTATGGACCTAAATTTTTTGACCTGGATTGTGAGCCTTGGCTTGGCAAAGTAGCATAGGATGTGCTTGATAGGCATCACCACTTGGACATTTGTGAGCTTTTTGCTTATTGAGGCAAGTCAAGCACATCTTGGGTGATGGACCAAGTGGGCATAATATTCTTGGGAAATAGCCATTAGATGCTAGTAAAAATGGTTTACTTGGGGTTCATCTAGGTGAGCATGGTCTACTTGGATTACAGTCTTGGTCTACTTGGGATGCAATTGGAGGACGTGTGAAGCTTGCAACTAGAGTAGAGGGAGTTTTTTGCTCTGAAGTTGGGGACTTTAACACTTTGGAGTATGACATTATTACCCCTAAGGGCCAAATGTAGTAACCAATCAGTGCATCTTCTACTCCTAAATTAGTTATAAATGATACTTGGGAGCAAAACATTGGACCCAAGCTTATAGGAAGAGAAAGATGCAGAATTTGGAGGTTCTTAAGAAGCTACACAAGTTGTTTTGCCTTTAGTATGAAGGATATGGGTGCTCTAAAAGGACTTGGTATTTTGATTGAGTTGACTAATGATAAAATAGCTTTTTTTGTCCCTACAAATATAATGACATGGAAAGAGCATTGATTTAGAGCCAAAGTAAAGACCTTTTTGAGGTTGATTTGGTGGAAATTTCACATAGAGAGTATGCTATAACTATAGTGATTCTAACCAAGAAGGATATACATGGCAGCTACACAAATAGGTAGATGTGTAGAAATTACCACCCTATCAACCAACAAAATAAGACTAATTGATGTACTATGCTTATACCAAAGGAGATCTTTGATATGATTGTGCATGCAAAGGTCTTCAATCCTTTGGATCTTTGAGCAAGATATCATCAATTGCCAATCAATGAGGAGGACAACTCCAAGATAACATTTTTGGCTATTAATCCTCATGTAAGGATGTATTATATCAATGGAAGTTCTAACCATTTTGGTTAAAGAACATTCTTGCCAAGTTCTAAAGGATCATGGATAGGATCCCTAACCGG